>OZ030392.1:29819502-30120650 GCA_964023965.1 Melinopterus prodromus
AACATCAATAAAATTAGAACAATCTGAATGATAACAAAACAATTACTATGTCATAATCTAGAAGCCAATAACGTTTTGCGTCATTTGATTTAGGATTGGAAATATTGAATTTGGTTTCGATTTGCTTTTCTGGGTGGCGATCTGGCTTGGTTGCACGTGCACACGGTGGATTAATCGCAACACAAGGAATAAAGAAATGAATATAGGCAAACGATAGAATCAAAGCTATTTTAACCTTCAAAAAAAGAGGGTAATTAATGTTGGTCCTGCTCACATTTCAAGAAGTTCATGTTACTGGATAGGTAGCCAATAATGTTTAATATGGTTATAACAATGGGAAAAATTATTTAAATATTTTAAATAACATTACAGGTTACTAGTATGGTGACATACAGGCGGGATGTAAATTTTAAATAAATCAAAAATTACAGCCACACCTGGATTTGAACCAGGTATCTTTGCATCTCTAGCACAATGCTCTCCCATTTGAGCTATTGAGGCCTATGACATTTGTTAGATATAATTGCCATAAACAAGGAGAGGACATAGTATGTCGTTAAACATTTTCATTGGTAATTCAGTCTGGATATGACAATCCGTTGTTGGTGTGAATCCTACTTCCAAGTAGAGGATATTTGATAGGTGTACCTCAAGTTTGGTACTAACCACTGCTTCCTCTCCTTGTTTATGGCAATTATATCTAACAAATGTCAGGCCTCAATAGTTCAGTTGGGAGAGCATTGTGCTAGAGACGCAAAGATCCCTGGTTCAAATCCAGGTTGTGGCAGTAATTTTTGATTTATTTAAAATTTGCATCCCGCCAGTATGTCACCATACTATGAACCTATAATATTACTTTGACATGGTATGTTGTTAAACATTTTCATTTAAAATAACATAAATAAAAAACAAATAAAGGTATTACATTAATTTTAATTCGATTAAGTTATTTAATAAACGCAAAGTTCTCACACTACAAAAAAAACCTATAAGTAGCTTTGTTGAAGGTTATGGTTTCGAAAATATATACGACAGAATGATGTTCATTATTTTTTGTAATTTTTGATGATTCTCATTATTGTCAAGAAATTGTAGAACCAATTTAGCTAAACTTTTCTGTTAAACTTTTCTAAACAATTTTTTTAAGATTAACACAGATTAGGTAAATACATAGGCATTCAGAAAATAAATTGCTTCCGGGTTATGCTGTGTGTCAAAATTCGTGAATGCTGACGTTTCGCTAACCCTGTTGCTCGCTTCTACAGAGCTAACTGAACACTGTGTACTGTATACTCAGTATTCATTTAGCTCTGAAGAAGCGAGCAACATGGTTCGCGAAACGTCAGCATTTACGAATCTTGACATACGGCATAACCTGGAAACAATTTATTTTCTAAATTAACACTGATCAACAAAAATTGCGTTTTTGCTCATTAGTTTGAGACTTGGATCTTGTGTAAGTTCAATATCTGAAGTTTTGCAAGATTCATACAGTTTTAAATAAAATTTTGCATTTATAATTTACGTAAGTTGATACATACTGGACTGATGTCTCCACAGAAAAAGATCAAACGGGGTTAAGCAATTTAACATCTTTGATAAATATTATTTAAATAATTTTGTGGTTCATAAATTCCTAATTCCTGGAGTCTAAAAATTCAGACTAGTTCTTTGGTTTTAAAATGGCCAAACGTATGAATATTATTCCTATTTGTAATATTTGCAAAATTAGTATCATGTTCAGACTCTCTTCTTCGTTCAAACTATACGTTTTCGGACATGAGTTCCTTTAGAAATTGGTCTATTATGGTCTGTACGGTCTGAATACCTAAAGATTTTAAAATGATTTCTTATATTCTTATGCATATAGCAACAATTATTATTAAATCTACATATTTTTTTTCGTTTGCATGTATGTTGTGTCTCATTTTAGAATAGTAACTAATGAATAATAATATAAGCTGTCTGTTTCTCATTCTCTTATCTATGTCATTTACAACATATAACGTTTTCTTGTTGCTACAATATAGTTAATAGTATAGTAGTATTAATATACATTACCTTTTATTACAAAAAAACTCCTTGCCCCCCTGTGGAGCATTTTGTAACGTCGCCCCTGTATGGGGTATAATTATTATTGTAGCAGCGAACCGAGGCCACAGTTGGCCCCTTTTGCTTCCGCGAGATAAATGTCGTCCGAGATGAATGCGCGCAGTATTGTCATGGGCGGATGGTAAAATATCTACCACGGCGCCCATACCCTCAGAGGCTGAACAGTGGGGTCCATCAACAAAATTTTTTTCGAAATTCAAAATTTCAAGTTGATAAAAAGGTGGACCCTCAAATACCACAAACAAATTGGCCCAATTAAATCATATTTAGGTCTCCAGTAGGAGGCCTAAAGTTTATGATTTTCTTATTTTTTACTTTAATGAAATATTAAGTGGTTTTTCTTTTTCAAATCCCACATGTCCGCACTTATAAAAAATTTAATGACAGATAAAGTTTCATCAACATTTAAGCACATTTTTTAAATTATACGAAGATGGTTACTTCTCTAAAAATTGTATCGAATCTAAATAAACGCAGGAGATCTAAATGTTGCATTAGAGTAATATATTTTTGTATACGGTAATTTCACACCTTATTGTTAACCTTTTTGTATTTGAAAAAGCAAAATCACTTAATATTTCATTGAAAAAAGAATCTAATTTTTAATGAAAATTATAAACTTTAGGCCTTCTGCGGGAGACCTAAATATTTTTCAATCTGGCCAATTTTTTTTGTAGTATATGTAGGTCCGTAGGGACAACTTTTTATCCACTTGAAATATTGAATTTCGAAAAACACTTTTTTCGATACATCCTACTGAACAGACACAACTGGCTGGGAGCCAATGCTCTCCCAAGCCAAGGACTGTATCCAGGGATGTAAAGGCGTAATTTACCGCGTAAATTACCAAAGTAATTAACGTAATTAATGGTAATTTACCGATTTTTATTTACCGTAATTTACGGCTTAAATTACCGATGGTAATTTATCGTAAATTAAAATTACCGTTGGTAATTTACCAGTAATTTACCGAAAAATTTTAATTACAGTTGTTAATTTACTGGAATTTATAAATTAATTTCAATAACCTTCCGTTAGTACTTGCGTGAATGTATACTCAATCACTCCTAAGCAATCGACAAGTGCACTGTTATTTGTGCTTTGCCTGGAAGGTACTTAGGGATGGAAGAGCGTAATTTATCGGGTAAATTACTAAATAAATTACCGTAATTAATGGTAATTTCCGGATTAGTAGTTACTTAATTCAGCAGAGCCAATAATGCACATTTTAAATCAGAAGCCGTTTACCTACTATCAAATTGATGATTTAAAGATATGTTCTGGCGATCCGGATAAAATGTGATCATTGTTTGTGAAACCGAGCGTTGTCGTTTTGTGAGTCGGTAATAAACTACAGTATTTTATACTGTAATTATTATGCTGTAAGACTGTCCATTTTATAAATTGCTGATATAAAAAGTATTTTTATTGTAGTCTCTGTTTTAGTAGTCTCAATAATGAATTACTACTATTAAATTAGGAAAAGCATCAGCGTTTGGTGGTTATCTACAGTATAATGACTTATAAGGCTGTACGCAAATTTTTTTTACATAACTTACTGTTATCGGAAATTATCATTTTGAATTACCTACCCGGTAATTTAAGAAAATATAATTTACCATCTGCAATTATTAATTACGGAAATTTAACATCAGATTTCTAGTTATCTACAAATTAATGACTTTTATTTACCAAATATTTTTCTTAACATTAGTAGCATTCATAACCTACAGTGATCGGTATTAACATTTTAGTTTTCAATTACCCGGTAATTTAAACCAGCGGAATTCACATTTTGAATTTTTAGTTACTCGGTAATTTAAGCCAACGTAATTTACCATTTTAAATTTGTTTTTACGTGGTAATTGAATATTAGAAATTAATAATTTTAATTTCAACGGTAAGTTACGAAAAAAATTAATGAAAAAATTAATGTAATTTATATATAATAGAATGTTATCGAAACCAACGCAACTGTTAAACTAAACTAACGGCTATCGCCATATATCGCAGGAAAAAAACATAAGCCTCTAAGGCTTGTTACTAGATCCGATTATTATTTTTATCTATAGAACCATTAACCTTGTATGTATACGTTATATGTAGTAAAAGCAGCATTTATTGTGATGAAGGGTCAATTTTTTTGCGACAGCCTATATATTTTACAAATGATTCTGGTTGTAAAAGACTGCGATTTATCGAATTTTACGCTATTTTCAGGATAACTCTGATAGCTTGCAGCATAGTGGATCTACACCACAACGAAGTCTTAGGACGTATAACAGATGGTCTCCAATGGAGGAAGGTGTCACTTTAGCTTGGAACGATTTAAGTGTGTATGCCCATACAAAAGACAAGTCGTACAAAGGTTACAAGACGATTATCACTGGAGGTAAATTTTATGTCTTAAAATAATTATACAGAATCAGGAGATATACCGTCATGCATTTTTCGTGATAATGCATCGAATGTCGTTTATTTAAAGATCCTTACGGGAAACCCAATAGTCCAGTGGGATATAAGGAAAGATTCTAATGCAAGCGGTTGGTAAAGTAACTTATCGTCTTTCGTATTTTGAAAGAAGAAATAGAATTTTTGTACACACATATGTCAATTTTTCATGAAACCAATCGAGCAGTGGCGTAAATAGCAGGTGTGCGAGGTGTGCGGCGCACACGGGCCCACGAGCCAGGGGGGCCCATTGGAGTCGGCCGGGTGTTTGGGAGGTCTCGCGATAAATATGAAATCGTCGGGTTAAAGGTAAAGTCACTAACTAAAATCTAATAATTACGAAAACCTGACGTTAAGAACGAATACCAGTAAATATAATGTAATTTTCTAGAGATTTAATGGATTTTAGACAACTTAGAACATTCGCCTCCTCGTATAAGATTCACATTTATAAGCATATGGCTACTATTAATTCCTGTTTCAATAAATTGTAAAAATTATAGTTAGTGACATTTACTTTTAAGTTGACGATATGTTGGCATTTGTCATAATTGTTCTAAAAATTAACTGATAGCCCCTCTGAGCGCGGGATACGATTTCGGGCTAAAAAAAGAGATCTGAGCAGTTTCTGGGCCCCTGGGCTGCAATAAGATGCTAGCATAACGTAAATAAATGAAGTCGACCATTTCAAAAAGTAGATATGCAGGCCTCCACGGATACCAATCTAAACTTGATACCATATATTTATTGTTGCATAAAGAACAAAAATTATTAGTAATAATACAATTTTATTAAGATCTACAAACACAAACAATAAATTTTAATTCAAACAATAGAGAAAATAACTTTGAAGACTGCTTTCTAAGCTATTTTGAAAAAACCAAAATATTACTTTAATTATGGTCATAACTTCTTTATTTGTGATCCTTTCAAAAAAGCGTTTTGACATTATAAAGGCACTTTCTCCCTACAATTAGAACAAGCTAGTTTAAAATTTTTCGCCAATGAATTCGTCAGAAACAAACGAAACTTTTATGTTCCTTATGGACGCCATATTGGTTTTATACATGTTTGGATTCAGATTTTTTTTCTGTGTAATTTGGTATGCCACTTGCCGTATTTTCAACACAACAAGCCGACAGAATTGGAGTTTTTCTTTAATATCTGAAAATCGCATGGTATCATGAAAAACACATTTGTGTGATACAGAATTTATGTGCCCATAATCAAGTTACAGTAAACTTTTGGCATGTATTTATTTGTACTAACTACACAACATAAAAAAGTAACCACATTTTAACAACTAAATAATGTTTTAAAAAATCTCGCCATGTTTACGGAGGCATTTTTCACAGCATTCCGTAATCTGGTGACGTTACCGAGGGTTCTTCTGTCAATCGAATTGAAAGCGGCGATGACAGTGTCACGTAACTCCCCAACTTTTCCAAAATTATAAACACCATACACCTTATTTTATAAGTCATTCCATAGATAAAAATCACAAGGAGTAAGATCTGGCAATTTTGGTGGCCATAATAATTCTGAATAGGTAGCAATTACTCTCCGTTTATGTCTTATATTAAATTCGGGCATTATGTGCAGTTGTCTTGTAGGAGCCACATACCTTATCGTAAGGCCAACAGTATATCGTCCATTCTTTCTTCCACGTGTTCAGAGAGCAATATTGCCGATACATCTCCGAAGTTAGATTTTTGTTATAAAAAATTGGTCCGGTTAATCGGTTGGTCACTATACCGCACATACATTAAAACCAAACTACACCCGATTATGCCGCGGTACAAAATGGTTTTATTTTTTGCGGGCCCAGTGCGTTTCAGTTAAAAATACCGCAGTAAGAAAAATATGTTTCATCGGACCATTATATTATTTATAAATTCTAGTATTTCACCAATTTTTTTCAACAAGAGGTTACAGATGGGTAGATATCACATTATTTCACAAAAGTCTTCCATGGCACCATGCGATTTTCAGCAATTGTCGAAGTGTACAATTTTCAGTCTTCAATTTTTAGTTTCTATTATCTTATTGTTGTCAAAATATGGCATGTGGCATACCAAATTACTCAGAAAGAAATGATGAATCGAAACATGTATAAAACCAATATGGCGTCCATAAGAAAAACAAAAGTTTCGACTGTTTCTGACGAATTCATCGACGAAAAAAATTTTAAGCTGACATAATGAAATTGTAGGGAAAAAAGTGCCATTATAATGTCAAAACTCTTTTTTTGATGGGATCACAAATAAAGAAGTTATGATCATAATTTAAAAATGAAATTGTTTGGTTTTTCAAAATAGTTTGGAAACCATTTGGAATTCAACTGTTTTCTGAACAGATTATGAAAGAGCACACAAATATGCACTACTTTGTCCATTTAACCGACTTTCTATCTCCAATAATAACAATAATAACAAAAGTACTCATACAACCGAACGTTCCGTGAGACACACTGTATAAAGTATAAAAAACGTATAAACAGTATAAAAAGTCTTAGTGGGCAGTCAAATAAGGGTTTAAGGGTTTCAAAGTATTAAATAAAGTGGGGGCCCATTGTTTCTGTTCGCACACGGGCCCACTGACTCCTAGTTACGCCACTGCAATCGAGTATTGAACTATCAATTGGTCAATAAACAGCAAGTGAAAATAGTGTCGCGCGCGTACTACCTATTGTTAGGATTATTACCATACGTCCTTTGGGATTGATTTCGGATCATTATGTAGGTACTTAAGTTCATATTACGATTGCTTATATATGTTATGGACCAAGTGATTATTAGGGCAATGTGAAAAATGCCCAAAACAACCGGACAAGATGATTAACAAAATTTAAATTATTAAATTGCCCGGGCATTATTCACAATGCCCTGTATCTACTGGTCAGGATACTTAAAACATGTTTCTTTTATGGATTTTTTTATTTCAGTATTTTTACAATAATAAAATCAAGTTTTACTCCAGTAATATATTGGGTGCGATTTAAGCGTGCATTATTTAAATAGATAAGTGCATTAAAATAGATACTTTGTGCATTAAAAAAAGAAATAATGAACATTAAATAAATATGAATATGTTACATAAAATATTTTATAATGAGCAATATTTAATTCGTTTTGTGCTCTAGAATGGCTGACTTGTTCATTAAAATAATACATACTGAGCATTAAATAGATATGATATGTTACATAACAAATTTAATAATGGGCCCATATTTAATTCATATTGTGCCCTAGAATGGCTGACTTGTGCATTAACATAATACATACTGAGCATTAAATAATATGTTACATAAAACATATTATAATGAGGAATATTTTCGTCTGTCATGTTTCCCTAAAATTGGTAAAAATTAACTTAATCATTAATTACGCAATCAGGAGAAAAGATATCGAAACTAACTTTGTTTTTGTATTACTAAATTTAACGTATACATATATTATATACGTATATTATATTAAATATTATATTTTCATTTGTAGGTTCTATCTCTATTATCGGATTCATAAAATGAAACATGGATAAACCGTGTGAACATAACCCAAAAAATGTAATTTGAATTAAAACTAAATCGGATATCGCCAGCACATTATCTACTTTATCATACTATACAGCAGTGCCTCGTCATGGCAATCTCGACGCATCTGCGTGTCGAATTCGCGTGCAACGCAAACGCTGATGTTCTGACAATACCGTCAAAAGAATGAAAATATGTCAAATCCAGGTTACCTATAACTGTATTGATAAAATTAGTGAACCGGCGGCTCATTTGCAAAATCGTTGAAAAATGCTAAGAGTAAACCTCCATTTTACAAGAAATCCCAACCAATCTTTATGTAATTTAGAAAAGATTTTTTTCCATTAGAAAACAAACGTTTTCATTAATTGTTTATTGTAAAAATATTACATTGTTTTTGGGTTGTTTTGTTTATTGTGAAAATATAGCATTGTTTTTGGGTTGTTATGTATGTTTTGTATGTATAAAAACCCCGTACAGGTGTTATGTATGTTTCATTTTATAAAACTAATAATTATTAGATAGCAAGTTAAAATTGTACACGGAATAACCATATTTAAAACGAAACATACGGCGTAATGGTACTTATCTACTGAAATACAGCGGAAAACCCAAAAGGTACTACTATTAAACAATGTTGATTATCATAGCAACCAAAATGAAAAAAAAAATATTGACAATTGTACAGCATCTAATTCTACTAAATACGTGTGCAAAAAAATTATATATCGTATTACGACAGTTTCTTAAACTATAAAAAATAAACAAGTATAACAACAAGCAGTAGACAAGACGTAGGATGCATATGATCACACATATTCTTATACATATTATAAGGGTTTAAACTATTACTAAAATCGCCTTTCCTCAAATGCGCGCGATTTGGTATATTTGAGGTTATGATTGCAACTAGAATTATATTTATACTATAAACTGATTTATTCAAAGAAATTAAAACAGTTCACTTCCCTGTCAAGCCAATTTTTATGACTCAGTTATAAAGTTTTATTTAGTTGACACCAAAACCACAGAGCAACGACAGCACTAAGATGTACGATACACATAAATGCGCTACGGGTTGCAGAACTTAATGCACACTATAATCTCTCCAGGGCGCATTATAATTTTCTCATGGCACATTTTAGATTATTGAATGCTGTTACCAAATTTTCAAATGCTGATTTATTTAAACTATTGAACATATATATTTTTTAATTAACAATTATTTTTTGAGATGCACATTATATTTGTAGAGAGGTATCAATTGTATTGCACATTTATTTATTTAAGTGCACAAATATATTATGAAGGGAACATTCAAATATATAAACGTACAATTATTTATTCTGATGCACATATTAAAAATATATTGCACATTTATTTTTTTAAATGCTCAAGGCATTTTTTGCATTGCTCAAAAAATTTTTGTGTTGGTCAAATGTTTTTTGTATTGGTCAAGTATTTTATCAAATGCTTACAATAAATGCACGTTTCATTTTATATATTGCGCAAATAATTTGTACTGTAATATATTCAACATATGTTACAAATTAAGAAAACTCATATTTTGTCTGAATAAACCTTCAGAAATATACAAATGTCAAACTATACTCAAGTAATAATATGCGTATAAGTTAAAATAAAACAAAACTGATATCCTAAATAAATATTTCAGAACAAAAAGTCAACTTTATACTCTCAAGTCTCAAGTAACGTAATAAAACATTGAAAATTGACACGCACACAAAATATGTGTGCGTGGATGTGAAAAGGGACCAGTTGTCCGCTTCTAGTAACGCAGATAATCGCAAATAAAGTTAAACTGGTTCAAAATACACATTTTATTCGCTAATTAGTCTCTTTATTGTGTTTATTATGTTTATCACATGTGTTCGTCTGAAACCCGTCTGCGGTTGGAAAAGCATGAAAAAATTGCGTTTTTGTTGCGAAAGAAAAGGGGACTACATACTTGTCGATATTTTATATTTTACCATATTTTAGCAACTTCCCAGAGCGCAATCGAGTAGAAATATTGCATATGGACAGATTTCTGGTGATAATGCATGAATCAATCAAGAAACTGGAAACTTTATCAAAACTTTGAAATATTGACCAATCGTGTTGAAATTTTGCATGTGGGCTGAGTTCCGGTTACAATGCATGGAATCAATAAAGAAAATCGAAAACTTGTCCAAAACTTAAATTTTTTTTGAAAATTGGTCCTGTCGTTACCTAGGTTAGACTATTTTGTAGCCCCTAGGCCCATGGCGCCACATATGCCTTGTTTCGTGCCTCATTTAGAAAGGTTGTTATCTGTTAGCTTAACTACAGTAGCTAGAATATTCCTTCCATGCTTCCATCACTACGAGCTCGGTCAATATCCGGCACCCGAACTCTTACTCTACAACTCTTACTCTTTAGCAGCGTGAAATTTGGTACTTGAAGTACTAAGCATATTCTCGGCTTGTTTTTTAGATTATATAAGGTCATTGCTCTAGTATTTTTTCCTTCTTTTCCTTCTTTTCCAAAATCGAACTATAATGGTGTCTACTACGACTGCCATTACTGCTAATCAGAACGCACGTTTAAGCTGGCCACAAACACAAACAAAGTTTTATGTTTCAGAATTTGTGTTCGCAAGCGGATGCACAAAACCTATACTAATTTTATAGATGATAGACAAGTTTGTTTTATTTCCGAACAGAATAGCAATACCCACTTGGGATAACGAATTTAGAAACCGAATTCGGAAAACAATTGTGTGTGACAACCTTTAGAGCCGTCTACTACTTACTCCCCACGACACTGCTTGTGATATTTATCAAAGTGCCCAACACAATTTAGCAGTATTCATAGTGCTCGGGCAATGTGATTATCATGCATTAATACAAAATTATTAAATTTCCCGGAATATTGGTCCATAACATATACACAATTTAATAATTTGAGCAAATGCGGAAATTATATTAAATATATAAATAGCATCAATCTGTGAGCTTTACAGGACTTAAGTGCTTTAAATTGAAACGTTTCAAGAAAGAATCATTAACAGCTACTATTTCCACGAAATAACGCACTATTTGTGTTAATTTGACTCCACTACTAAGAGCACTGAGCAGGAAAATAAATTTTTGCATGTCATGGTTCAAATTTTATGAGATAAGGTTCACTAAGTCATTAAACTTGACTTCTGGTTTGAAATCTTCGAAAATATCGCAAATTACATGTCTCTTGATACAAAAAGTTCATAATTACGGTAATCCTAACTATGGTAAATACTGACTATGACGAAGTGCAAGATACCGACTGTAAGTAGAACACCATGCGAACACAGCAAATAGCAATTAAAACTGAAAATGATTATGTGCTAGATATACAAGGAATTACCAAAGAAACTAGCCACCTAGGCAACAGACTGAAACTAAATTTAAGCATTTAGAAGAACAACTTCAAAGTCCTACAACAGACATTTCGGTTGAAAAAAACTATATTGCCCACACCCGTCATTGTAAGCTAAGTAACAGACTACGACTAAATCTGAAAGTTTTAAACAATAAAAAACTAGGACCTACGTTAACTAAAAATCTAAAAACCACAGCCAACCTGGCAAAGGAAGGGTTATTTATTGGACGCAGTTCTTCTAGCAAAATAATATAAATAATAAACGAAAACTGTATTAGAATAAGTAATTGAGTAAGACTCCGTAGTTTGTAGTTGTATTTATTTTTCACCTGTACATGTAACTAAACGAACACACGTCGAATGCTCTTTCTAATTAACATGCCTATTACAGATGAATACATATATACTGGAATTTCCTTTAATATAATAGGTCTGTTTCAGTTTCAGGTGCAATTAGAGCTGGCAGTTTGGTAGCACTTATGGGATCCAGGTATGCATTAGTCTAACATTGTTATAGTTTTGTGAATTTCTATAAATGTTGGACAAAGTGGCATGGAAATTGCAACAATTGTTTGGTAAGCATTATTAAAGAGCAAGCGCAAAGGATTTATTAAATTTCATGAATATATTAAATTTTGATATATTATTTATACGTGTCAGTTATTTTGTACATTATTTAGTTGTAAAAAGTATTGTTAATAATAGACTCTTAACATCAAAAGCGTATTAGAAAAGGTTATATGTTTGTTATATACTTACAGTGGTGCTGGTAAAAGTACTCTAATGGCAGCACTAGCGTACAGATCAGCTGGTAAGATAAACAAATTCAATATTTTATTAATTCACTACTTAAATTATTACTTTTTTGGTTAATTTT
Organism: Melinopterus prodromus; assembly: GCA_964023965.1. Taxonomy (NCBI): domain Eukaryota; kingdom Metazoa; phylum Arthropoda; class Insecta; order Coleoptera; family Scarabaeidae; genus Melinopterus; species Melinopterus prodromus. Next base: position 29,831,877 of record OZ030392.1, read on the forward strand.
AGGCAGCGTTGTGGTAGAGGGCGACATACTTATTAATGGTAGACCGATCGGAAACTACATGCGATATCTCAGTGGATTTATGCATCAAGATGATATATTTGTCGGCTCTCTGACAGTTTGGGAGCATATGAATATGATGGTGAGTTAATTAAATATTGTACCTATTTAAATTTATATAATAAAATATGACTAGTGTCATCGAGAGATCCCTTAAAATGTCCATGACAGACTTACATGAAAAATAGAAGATCAGTTCTGATGGCTGCAAGAACCTCCAGATGATCTTTGTGATATTCCTTTTATGGGCAAAGACACGAGCATCAAATTGACGTTTGTTTGTTTGCTGCACTTTCTAACATTTCGTGTTGTACTACAATCATAACTATAATTAAGCATTCACTAGCCCGCACAGTATTGTCGGCACGGTAGTATTAAAGTAATAAATGCGATGCGCCCGATCCGTACGATGCGGGCTAATGCATGAGCAGTTTTATATTAACATCATCCAAAGTCACCCCATAACGGTATTGTGGTAACGACGCAAATTTTAGGCACGAATGAAGTTAGATAGGAGGACCACTGACCGTGAGCGAAAGTTTAAAATTTATGAAATACTGAAACAATTGGGTTTGTCAACGTGCATCAACACCAGAATTGGAGTCAACGGCGATAGCAAAGTGTTGTCTGGGGGCGAAAAGAAAAGATTGGCGTTTGCAACAGAAGTAAGTACCTATATTTATAACTGGCAAGAAAATCTTTTGGTGGTGTTTAGCTTTTGACAGATCCACCGCTTTTATTCTGCGATGAGCCTACCACTGGTCTTGACGCCTACTCTGCCCAGACGATCGTCACAATGATGAACATGATGTCAGCAGGAGGAAAAACAATTCTTTGTACGATACATCAGCCGTCGTCTGAAATTTTTGCGATGTTCAGTCAGGTAATCTTACTGGCCGATGGAAAGATCGCTTTCATAGGATCCACTGCACACGCTGTCGAATTTTTCAATAGGTACGTGTAACATCTACAAAGACCGTATTATAATGACTTCACTTTTCATATGATACATTGAAGGTAATTAAGTAACGATACTGTCCGTACGCAACCGTCCCCGCTGGCCGGCAAGCATATGTCGGTTGGTTGTTGCAGGAAAATGTTTATAACTTTTGCAAATATTGTTACGTAGCCCGTGATTGGGATGGTCCAGGCCAGGGTGGATGTAAATAAAACTTGCACTGGGGTTTTACATACTGTATATTTCTAAGACGATGAGTAGTGCTACTACTTATATGACTTGTCCAAATACGTCACTACCATTAATTAGGTTACCAAACTTCGAGGTTGTTCACTTGATTTTTGTGCAAACATCACGTCTGGAGCACATACTTGGGAATTGCAAGTATTGAGCAATTCAATTCATTGGCTTTGTTCTTTTATAAATCTATTCGAACATAATGACGAAATCGTTTCAATTCACTTCGCAACAACCTCCTCGCCAATAATTGCTCGTCCCAGCGCAATGCCATAATTTGAACAAAATCTATAGCCACAGAGCGGAGCAGCAAAAACAGAAACGAAAAATATTTTATTGGACATACAAATCAACTCAAAACAGAAAAAGCACATACAAAAATTCAAAAATTATTTTACGTACAAAAAAAAGCACAAACAGAAAACAACCCTACGAAACACATACAAATAAAATGGAAAAGCACAACACCTCTTAGAATTCTCCTAATTCTCCCAATGCTTCGTCTTCTTCTACTTCCACTTGGTCTAGTCGGGACCCCTTGTCCCGTGCGAGAGTTTTTCGTAGAATCCATTGGACCGTTCCTCTCTCGTCGATTTGTTTGTTTCTTCTCAGACTGGTCGAGACATCTCTTGTCCCGTGCGGAGTGGTCGGTAGAATCCGTACCGCCAAATCCCCTCCAGTCTACATCGCCAGAACAAAAACAGAAAACAACCCAACGAAACACATCCAAATAAAATCGAAAAGCACAACACTTCAAAGTCGTCGTGCCGCTATCGTATGCGATTCGCCCCGTTCTCACTCGTCTCCGTCTGGTACTTGGGTCCTCCTGCCAAACTTCTCCCTCTAGGATTGCGATGGTCATCTCCTTGAGGGATACCATTACGGTCGGCTTTGACAGTGTACCCAGATTCCTTTTTTAGAGTCATCTCTTGTTGCCTCTTAGAATTCTCCTAATTCTCCCAATGCTTCGTCTTCTTCTACTTCCACTTGGTCTAGTCGGGACCCCTTGTCCCGTGCGAGACGGTTTGGTAGAATCCATTGGACCGTTCCTCTCTAGTCGATTTGTTTGTTTCTTCTCAGACTGGTCGACACACCTCTTGTCCCGTGCGCGGTGGTTCGGTAGAATCCGTACCGCCAAATCCCCTCCAGTCTACATCGCCAGCTTCTTCTCGCGGTATCAGCAACCTCAAAACTCGCATAAAACTCAATTTTGCTGGTATGGTACCCCGGTTCGTCATGTGTCCCTGCTTCTTGTAGATGACCACCATCCGTATATTAATCCCTCGAAATTGAGAACGTGCAAACGCATATTACTCTTTACAGTAACGGCGGCATCAACCTTAAACAATTAAACTACAAAAATAAATACATTATGTAATAGCTTATTTCTAAGACGAAGAGTTGAGCGTGGGCCGGGTGTACTTTCTTGGATGGTGTTCCAGCGAATTTCTCCTTGGGGACAAAGTGGAGAAATTTAACAGGAATCTGCAGATAGACACCCATCACAATTGTCCACCTCCTCGATTCCACGCTTAATTCTTCATTGGGATTATTCCTGTTCCTTCGATTCTTATCATACTGCTCTAGTTGCTTGCAACCCTGACCTGAATGAGCCTTTGTTGTTCTTCCTTGGGATCATTTTGCGCCTCCACCATGTTACGTAGTTCGTGATTGGGATGGTCCAGGCTAGGGTGGATGTAAAATATAACTCACACTGGTTTTACATGCGTGTATAATGTTGATAAGATTCTTCACGAAAATAGCTAAGAGGGCAGGTCTCTGCCTTCTCGTCCAGGTGTCGGATGTCTCGCTTGTAATACAGACAAATAAAAATTTTTTTGATACGCCGCTTTACTGTATTTATATCAATTGCCCATTTACGTCACTACCATTAATTAGGTTACCAAACTTCGAGGTTGTTCACTTGATTTTTGTGCAAACGCGGCGTCTGGAATGCATACTTGGGAATTACAAGTATTGAGCAATTCGGTTTATTGGCTTTGTTCTTTTATAAATCTATTCGACCCGGCGCCTCCACCATGTTACGTAGCCCGTGATTGGGATGGTGCAGGCCAGGGTGGATGTAAATAAAACTTGCACTGGGGTTTTACATACTGTATATTTCTAAGACGATGAGTTGAGCGTCCGGGCGTCGGATGTCTAAAATACAATCTCCCTTGATGCTCCGCTGTGCTACTACTTATATGACTTGTCCAAATACGTCATTACCATTAATTAGGTTACCAAACTTCGAGGTTGTTCACTTGATTTTTGTGCAAACGCGGCGTCTGGAACTCATACTTCATTGGCTTTGTTCTTTTATAAATCTATTCGAACATAATGACGAAATCGTTTCAATTTACTTCGCAACAATATTATAGCATTACTTTCTATAATATATCAGGTTGTAGGCAATTAAAAGCGCTTCTCACCCTTAGCCAAGTTTTTCTTCACGGTAAACAGCCCTTAAATCACCATAATGTCCGTACGGAACCAGTACGACAGGCAATAGCATATCAAGTAGCTGCTGCAGAAAAATGTTTATTTTTTTGCAAATATTGTTGCATAGCTTTCTACCATATATCTAATTGAATTAGATGAAAAGAAACCTCTTTTGATTTGCACGATATATATACTTATGTTTTTCTAGATATGTTTATCATTTTTATAGGATACATATGCAGTTTGACTGCGTTCTATACCGTCCGAGTGTCCACGTCTGCTCTGTTTTAATGAAAGAGTATTACGAATTCCATCTATGATATCTTACAAATAGATTAACTTCTAAATTTCCCCCACGACAGTTTAGGATTGATAATGGCGTAACTGCCGAAACATGTATCCATATAAATGACAAATATATATCTTGCAAATCAAAAGAGGTTTTTTTTTCATCTAATTCAATTTAAAGTTATTTGCAAGTATGGAACATTACACACATATCTAATTGTTAAAAGGGCTTCTCACACTTCGCCGCTCGGAGTTTTACTTCACGGCAAACAACCCTTAAATGACGGAAAAAGACATACGGAAAACATATGTCGGCTAGTTTTTGCAGGAAAATGTTTAGAACTTTTGCCAATATTGTTGCCTAACTTTCTATCATATATTAAATTATTGGTAATTAATCGAGGTAGTTACCTAGGTCGAAGTTAAGAAAACGCAAATAAAAGCTAACGATAGCTAGAGCGATAAGTATTTAACATAAGAATTAAAGCTTTAGGTACTTATTTTGGTGCTACTCGAACAAAATTAATGAACCGAGCTACGCGGGCTGGGCTAAAAGTCTGTGCAGTATTTCGATTTTTTTTGATAATAACATAGTTATTGCCTAGTCCACAAATTTAGTGGTATGCTGTTTTACCGTCCGACCAATGTCAAGCGAGATATTAGAGAAAAAGCTGGGCCTAGTGATCGACCTTCTAACGCTACCTTATCTCTATGCTACCGATGAGGACTTTTGGCGTTCTTAAATAAATGAAATAAATGAAGGTGTGTACAAAAATCTAGTCTTTTGCTAATTACTTCACATTTTATCTAATTCTTTTAGCTTGAATGACTGTCATCCATAGTTTATTCATACTTATATTATAAAGTGCATAATAAGTAATATACGATATACGATTATTGTCATGTGATGTTAGATATTTTCATTAAAAACAGATAATGAGCTACGAAATGTTTGGACTGAAATTGTACCTAGATAAAAAATCTATTATTCTATTATGAGTTGGGCTAGGGGTATTATATTAGAAAAAAGAGAAAGATGTTGCAGTAAAATTATTTTTTATCTTGGCATATTTTCATTTTTGGCGTAGCCCAACTCCTCATTTAACTAAGTTACACTGAAGATGTCATCAAATTTGAACAATAAATAACGCTGGTAATAGAAAACGCGTTTTAGGAGAGTAGACCTGGGTCTTAAAGTGGTCGTTTATAGAGGTGAATCAGCATTGGAGAGAACTGTGGACAGATAAAAGGACAACATTCGCAATAGAAGCGACAATGCGGGACTCAGATTCTGTACTGTAGTGAAGATAAATGGAAATGTGATTAATGTGTATTTGTGATTGCCGGGGTGATTTTGTTACAGAGTCATAATTTATAATAAAAGTCAAAAACGGAAATAACAGCATGAATCTCATTAGGTACTATTATTACTTATTATCAGTCTTATTTGTGTTCTGTTCCTGACTGATTTTGACTTTTCAGATCTAAATCATTCGAATTGGCTTTTATATGCTATATCTGTTTTTTATTTTATTCTAGATTGGGTTACAAGTGCCCTAATAACTACAATCCAGCCGATTTTTTTATAAGAACTTTAGCGATCACTCCAGGTTTTGAAGACACCAGTAAGCAGACCATAAAAAGTATTTGCAATCAGTTTGCCGTTAGCGATTATGTAAAAGAGGTAGATGTTGTGGTCCAGTACGAATTTCACATGGGAAGGGCGAGCGAGGTAAGTACACTCAACATTGTCCATCAAAATGTCCATCTATCGTGCTAATTAAGAACGGGAGGCTCTGAAGTTCTTGATTCAATATTGAAAATTGTTTCTGTTACAGCATTCTAGCTTCATCGTTAGATCAAATTTGTAAGTATAACTGGACCGACAAGCAAAGCACAATTACTTTCCTAACACATATAAGGAATATTAGCAATATGGAATTTATTTTATGTTGTTTTTGTTGCAGTAAGGAGATATTTTGGTGGACGAAATTATACTGGTTAACCTACAGGAGTTTTATAGATGTCCTCCGCAACCCCACGGTGCAGTCTCTACGAATTTTACAAAAAATTGTAAGTTATGCCTTGAAGAAGTGCAAGATACTTAAAGTGTTCATGCGGAATATTATTCTAACTTAAAATAAAGGTGCGGGAATTGTTCAAATATTGCTTCGTTTTCGAATCTCGTTATCTCTAACTAAAATATAGACAAAAAACATATTTTATACGAAGATATAGAAATTGGGATGAAAGCAGTAATTAAAAAAAGCAGATGAACTTGCCACAAATGATACTTAGCAACATAAACACTGTTTTCGTCAACTTATTATAGATATAATGTTAATACTGTGTTATGATGTGGAATATGAAGAATTTTATAGAGTTTATTATAGCTACATTATAGAATTGTTCGATTCTTGAAGATATATTATATTTTTGAAAACCATTACAAATTCTTTTTGTTGGTCATTCTATGATATGGTGTCATAATATAGCACATTGCTCGAGTCCATATTTAGTTGGTTTTGCTATTACTATACACGCCGCTTAACGTGATCACATCGGGACTCGGAGTTTTTGATAACAATAACCGATTGATAACAATAGCGGAAGAAAAACAAAAATTCGAATAAAAGTTTTATTCAGAAAGTTAATATTGCATACACTATATTCATAAAATAAAATAAATATTGATGTTTTACTTGAGGTATGTAAGTACACAAATAAATTAGAAATAATCCTCAATAGTTGTTTATCTCAGGTGCGAAGTAGTGCGTTTATGTAGAGTTCGTACCCGTAATGCGGGAGAAAATTTGACGATCTATGCTGACATAGCTGACAGTACTACGCAAAACTTCTAAAGTATTCAGAATTTCTTTAATTGTTGGAGCTGGACATATTTCTATAGTATCTTCGTCCACTTCCTGTGGTTCACATTTGGTTTGCGAGATTCAAAACATTACAGATTAACAAATTTCATCTTCTGTAGGATGCTCCGCGGTAGTTACGGCTGACGTGCCAAAACGAACGACCGCTCAATTCACAAAAACAAACATTGATTTTTGTTTGATTTTACCGCCTCGGTTCTTCGCCGCGCGTTTGTTTTTTTACGTTGCTCAACGTAAGAACCGACGTAAGAAAAGTGATAACATAATCCGATGTAATGATTTCAATAAACGGCGTTTTTTCTATGTGGTAATATACGGCCGGCCAGTTTAGGTAAAAGTGATAACAATAACCGATTGATAACATTAACCGTGATTACAATAAGCGGCGTGCACTGTATTAATCAACTGAAAGGTCCACATGGATATCTCGGAAAAAGAAGAACATTTTAAAAACGTTTCCCTTTTAGTATGAACTTAAAATGTAATGCTGTATGTGAGGGTTCAATGTTTAACAATAGTTCTAAATCACTTTTGATTAGGCAAACTTTCCGGAAACGTAGCATTTGGAAGGTGAAGGAAGTTAATGATAGCCGAGAGAAAAAGCTGTTTGCCTTTTATGCTCAGATTCAGTATCCATTTTAAAGGAATATCATATTAATCAGTATTATGAGACAAATCATGAGACAAACTATAAAAACACCCACGGTCAGTTGGAGAAAAGTTTAAAACAACAACAAAATATATTCAGAGTTCAATGTTTAAGTTTTTTTATCAGATTTGGCTGTTAATTTTAGCCCAACTTTTAACACAGTGCGTTGCTTGAGTAATTGTGTTATGCTACAAAGAATATATAACTTAAAAAATTATGTTCAATGTGTGGAAATGAAAGAATATCCGTTTCACCAATTCGAAGATACAGAATGTATGTGTGATTTTGCGTTCGTCGATATAACTCAGTGTATGATTGAAAATTAAAGCTTTTGGATGCAAACTCAAAATTTTAAACAAACTTCGGTTGTCAAACAGCACTTCACATTTTGCACACTTAAGAAAGGCAACTCCTTCAGAAACCCGAAAATATTCACAGTATTTTAAAAGCCCCACAAACATAACAACGGAATTTGAATTCGTTTTAACATTTTTACTTCACCATTTAATATAGAAAACGTCACGGATTTAAGAAATAAATTTTAAAATGTTGACATACATAACTTCTACCAAAATCGCAACAGAGCACATGCAAACCTATGCAATCACCTATGCCTGCGGATAATTATTTTCCGCAATGAAAATAATTAAAATCACCGATCGTAGTGCCACACTTGATCTTTTTACTCATAAATATTTCGAAGTTTTTTTAATAGTATTGGTAGTGTTTTATTTCTGTAAATTTGTATATTACGTTTATTTTGTTAATAAAGGGATAATTTGAGTTCATCATTCAGTTTCTTACATGCGGCCTACATACCATTAACAAATTTGCAGCTGACGCGTTGACATACCTGCTCATACCTGGTTAATGCGATACGTTTTCGAAAATTTTTCCTGTATCATAAATTGATCTTGTATGACTTCGCTGTATCTATATTCTCTTAAAATATGTCATACGGATCACTGTATGTATTTGTCTATGTGAAATCCTGTATTTTTTTGTAATTTTATATTATATCTTTTTAAGGGAATAGCGAGCATGGTTGGAATGTGCTATCTCGGTACAGTAACCCTGTCGCAAAATGGGATCCAGTCAGTCCAAGGCGCAATATTCCTCTTTGTGACAGAGAATACTTTCACTCCGATGTATTCCGTATTGGCAGCCTTCCCCGACGGCATTCCTTTGTTCTTGAGGGAATACCGATCCGGGTTATATCCTTCAGGACTGTTCTACATATCGAAAGTCATTGCAATGGTATCCATTTTAATTTATTCTTTATACCTTGAAAAGTTTACCTTTTAAACGTTCGAAATTGAATTTTTAAAATGCATATTTTTGTTATTAAACATTGACGCCTTCTAGATTATTTTTACACATTCCTTTTTGTAGAGTTTAAGTGCAAAAACTGGAAAACTTTGAGGTTCGTTTTAGTTAGTTAATTTTTGCTCACCTCTTCCGGTTAATAAGTCGTCAATACAATAAAGTCAACACCATAAAATTAATCCACTATCATAATCGGCATTATCTTTACAATTTTGAATTTCTATACTCCGTCCGGTGGAACTGAAAATTTCTTCAAATTTTGGAACTGGAATTTCACGCCGTAGGTACATACCTATGCGTCTACATGTTTGACGTTTATATTTCATTCATGTACAAAAACATACACATTATTTTCCATTTTATCATGCCTGCTACAGCATGAACATGCTGTCGCAGGTCCTGCCTCTGAACTGACTACTGGAAATGTTACTGTTAGTGCTATGTTCAAACATCGTCAGGTCAAACTGCTCAAAAAGCGTTAGCATGTAACATTTTTGTATCTCCTCACAATAATGGTGAATCATAGTCATAGAGTGTTAAATTAACACGATACATAACTTGATACATAAGTAGTAATAATTTGATGAACAAGAAAATAAAAATTATTATATTTCAGGAAATGGTGACTTGTCAAACTCAAAATATCGATTTTTCTCATAAAAATTGACAATGTTTTCTCTATGAAGACAAAAATACATAACTTATTGTATTTCTGGTTTATCAAACGATAAAGACGTGTTTACTGAACATCCAGTTAAATTTCAAGTCAATCGGTCAAGTAGTTTTCGAGATGTCATGCCAACCGTTCGAGAAAAAACTGTTCCGAGAAAGCCGCGTTTAAAGCTTACAGTGTATAACGTGACATAGAGTTACAATATTTTCCATACCAGGGCCATACTTTATTCCTTCCTCCACTACGTAAAATTGATTTTGACGCATTTGCTCATTTCAACGCGGTATTTGAGCTTGTTTTGTAGCCTCGAGTGTATGTCTCGACGACTATTTGTGCACATTTGCAATTATCTTCGTTTTCGTGCCAATAACGACTCTGATTGTTGTCATAGTTTTAAGGACGGCAAAAAAGCCTTTATTATAAATGCCTGCTGCTGCATAAGCCGCAATTTTGAGCCACGGTATGGCCACGGTGAAGATGTTTGGGTGCGAAGCGCCAGACAGTAGAATTGAAGGTTTAGTTGTTGTTTTGACCACCTAAACACCGTTCTAGCAACTCTATTAACGACAAGTCGTTGATAGACAAATCGGCTTGATGGCATTTTCGACAGTTTTATTTAGTGTTATTGAATTCATGCAGTGTTATCTCGGCCTTGGTTTTTCGCTATTTGCACTAACTCTGTGATCCCACAGGGCAGTACATATGCTGGTGATTTTCATTCAGCTAGCTCTTATGATAGAATTTGGTCCACACAGCATCCACATCAAGACATCAACAGTCTGGATGTCTTCTGATTAGTAAACCATAGAAACTTGTCTATTCTTTTCAATGTACAAGCAGCATCGAACATTTTTTTCTATTTTTCTATAGTTTTCTATCACCACGTGTAGGAGGCAAAATATTTGCGATTTTTTTCATCTGAAAACCGGAATCCCCTCTTAACATTCATGACCAGGACTACCCTGTTGCAACTGATGCAAAAATTAGTACCTATATAAATATAAAAAAAGAGGTATCAATGAGCTATTAGTAGACCGTCCTGAAGTATTTTCATCGCCAATATTTACATAGGTCGTCAATTTCTGCACAAGAGACGACCCATATATTATACAGACGAGGTCCATGAATGCGCCCAAGCATGGAAAGACCAAATGATACGCAAAGTACAGCCAGCTTTCATTTGCGGGCTGTCAGCTTATCTAAAAAGCTGTTAATTGTTCTTCATATAGGCAACGAATTTGATTTTGTGGTAGGTGGTCTAGGGAAGGCTACTGGCGAATATGATAGAGCGCCATGATATATTTAAAGGCCGATTGTTGTTCACCTAATTAATTTAGAGAGCTGGTATAGCAATTTTATAGGCTTTTCCATGATTTGTCCTGCTATACAATACAATATTGCTTGTGGGGGAATTTTGTTTTCTTATTAAAAATTAAAAGTTTAATTTGGATAGTTTCAAAGCGCTCATTTTTTTTTAAATTAAAAACAAAATCAGATAATGGATTACAGTGTTTTCACTGAGTTCGCAAAGTTTGATAGTGGGGCGGAAATATGTTCATCTTAAAAAAATAAATGTTTTCAAACATTATATTTACTGAAAATAGTATATCAACTAGGGATGGAACGGATATCCGGCTCGGACGGATAATCCGGCCGATCCGACTAGTTTGCGGGATATTCAGTCCGGTCGAATCTGGATTTAAGAATCTGGCCGATCCGGCCGGATCTTCTTACATGAAGTTAGCAGTAAATGACATCATTTTTGTACTGAAGAATAATATTTTCAACTAATTGTAACCTTCCATTGTGAAATATTAGTCTAGCCAAGACCAAATAAATTTTTTCACCAAAATAATAGGTACACACAGAGAAATGTTTAAGACATTCGTTGTCTTGCCGAAATTTACTTCGAACAAATCAATAAAGTTTTCAATTTAGATGAGCTTTTTGAATCAAAGCTCAGAAATTTCTCCTTTGAAGCGACAACATTTTGTTTCCAAGTAAAACTACATTGGATAATTTTAAAAGTTCTTATGAGTTTTTTTAAGAATATAGTGTGTTGCATTGAACAATTCAATATATTCCAATGAAAACAACTATTGCATTGAAACAAGATAATATATGTAAAATATGGTGTTCAAAACAAGTAAAATTAGTTGGTTGATGCAAGAGACGTTTTGTGTGAACCAAGTAACCAAATGCTTAGTTTAAAATATCGGGTGGTTTCATTGTGCGGAAAACTTAAGAGTTTGCGCGGTTTGTGGCACCAGACTGACGCGACGTAGAACGGCGACAGTTTTTAGATACGCAGTATATGAGGACTACATTCTCCAGTCTCACTCACAACCCTCACAACGTTAACTCCATGCAAATATATTGGTTATAGTGGTAAGCAGTGTCGCTTTGATATACGCTTGATTGTATCTGCAGTTTTACATGTGATAATGGACAGCGTGGATGATTTTTCAATTTCATCAGATCATAAAACGATATTTGACAGTAAGTATATGCGTATATCTACTTTTTATGCGAATGTTAATACACTATGTGCATTCTATGTTTGCAGACCATAAAATAAATGTGCAAAACATAACAAAACTTACAGAAGAAGAGATAAAAGAACTTATTCCGGCTATTGGAGATCGGATTGTTTTCCGTGAAGCGGTGAAGCTAAGAGGAGATTTAGAAACATCTAAGGTGAGAAACCGTATTATAATGGCCAGTTGCAGAAAGGCCCATCAAGTCTTGTTGACTGCTTAGCTCTTAACTGTACTAATTACTGTATCAGGATGAAATTTTTTTGTATTTTTGATTGTATTTTAAATGTATTTTTTTTCTTTTATAATAAGTTATTGGGTTTATATCAGTATGACACCTACTTGTTTGAAATGTATTTTTATTTTTATAATAAATTAATGTATTGGTATATATGAACTTTTTTTACCCATTGTCTTTGGTACATGACTAAAAAAATATATGTCTTACAAAATAATTGCTTAACGAACTTTGATGTAATACCACATATTATGTTTTGATTAGATTTATCAGCCAGAAGAATTATTCTTGCTAGTAAATATGATTAAGAAAGTAATGTGCTATTATAATCGTGTAGTTCTTTCTGCATTTGTTTTGATAGACTTATTTTGTTATGTAACCTTTGCAGCAGCGGTAGATAGTTTTAACAAAACAACAAAAACATTCACTTCAAATCAATATATTATGTTGAATGTAAATTACTATTACTTGCTTTGAATTTTTAACGCACTTCGTTTAAAATGACAGTTACTTGCTTTGAGAACAAAATACTCTATTCAGGACACTAAAGGTGTTGAACCAAAATTACAAATGTTTCTCTGAAACATTGGTTCTTCCAAGCAAAATAACCTATTACTTATTCCGATTGCTCTATTACTCTCTTTAAGACATCATATGGTTGCATTAAAACAATATTAGTTTGGTCCAAATGTTGAAATATTTGAAATAATACTACAAAGTTTCATTCAAAACAACATTATAGTCCTTTCGAGTTGATGACTATTTGGTGCAAGTCAATAGTTTACTCGTTGCAACTAATTTTATCTCGAACGAAGCAATTAACACATTTGTACTGAGAAAATATTGTCTTGGTTGAAGTGGATAGTTATTTCGTGGATATGGAAATCAACCGTTGTTTTGATGCAAAGCAATTTTATTTGAATTGAGCATTCCTTTCTCTGTGTGTAAATAAAATAACAGTTTTCTATACTGCCGCGGTTAGGTCGTGTCTAGGTCTGTATAAGTCGTAAGATGTTTTTATTCTTTGTCATGTTCTTAAATCTTTTACCTATAACATATTAACATCATTTCATCTTATGTTTCTAATGAAAAAGTAACGTCTGAACAAATTCGCAGTTATGACATCTATACTTAACACGGCTGCACACTGCTGCGGATCTTTTTGATTACTCATGAAATGATCGACATATAAAAATGACTTGTAGCAGTAATTATTTTGTTTGTTATCAGCAAATTTTTTGTATTAATTTGAATAAGACTTGTAGTTGCAATACCACGTATTACTATGGGTAAAGCATAGGTGATACGTGGTATTGTAGCTAGGCCATCGAATTGGAACTCACTGAAGTTGATAGATATTGCTCAATAATTGCGACGTTTTGTAAATTTTTTTTTCTTCACCATTATTACCAGATGATTCTCTTCACAAACAATGTCTTCGTGGTATTATCTAAATGAATCATTTTTTTTTATTTTAATTTTTCTTTATTAAGTCACCTCAGTTGCCAAGAAAGAATATTTATATCTTAATACACTTAAGAGTGGGTGTTTTCGTTTCTTCTCTTTATAAAATGGCCTACATAAACTTATAATAACCTACTCATTGCGAAGAAAACTTTAGCCTTTTCAAATGTTACCCTTAGATAATGAAATTATTGAAAAAGAAAATAAATACAATTAAGAAATAATATTCGGGATTGTTTACATAATATTTTTTACTGGTATTTGTTATCCTGGATTGCATAAAAACTTTTACAAACTATCTTACAATCTTCACAAAACCTGCAGAGTTTTATTTCAAATATTTGACAGCGTATCTAATTTTAAAAAACCAGTCAAATGATACAAAGAAACAATAATGAAATCGGATAAAAACTGTCTACAGACTATATTATATATATATATATATATACATGATCTCATTAGTTCCAATAATCTGTTTTATTTATTTCAAAGTATCACCAGACGTAATAGTGACAATTATTAGTTTGCATGTACATAAACATGAGTCACTAGCAACTATTTGTCAGAAATACTATAATGGATAATGGCGTATGTTATCTCTTCCACTAACACTAATGAGGACGGCCTTTTACTAATTTTACTGCACTAATACAAAGTGTTTACTTTTTAAACTTCTCACTAGATTTTTGTTGTCTAGTACTACTGGTAATTTGTTCCGTACTGAAAATTTGGAGTTTCTTCCAAAAAGCCAGCACAGTTCCCTGTATTTGAGGCAAAGCTCTACTCTTTTCATCTTTGCATGTTCTTTATACCTTAGCTTTGTATGCAGGGTATTACCCTGCTTTGCAGCTTTCGCATTTTTTATTTTAAATTTTATTAATGCAGCAATATTTCCTTCAATTTGGAACGTGTGTCGTTCCAAAGGACACACTGAAAATAGGTTTTATGTCCTACATGATCATAAAGTGACATTTTACATCTTCGATACCGGACCAAAAACTGCCTCTTAATGCCCGCGAGGGCGTTAAGGATTTTAACGCCCGCGCGGGCGTTAAGGGTTGCCATGGTTATATGTCAAATATATCAAGTATTTCTCATCCAAAATATAAATTTTAAATCGTCAATGTCAATTATTGGCGATTAAGGTTATAAGTTTGACAATGAATTGTCTGTATTGTCACTCAACTCCGAAGTGTTTGTATTGTTATTCAACTCCGTAGATACCCATGTCACTTGATAACATCAAAATATTTATTAATATTATTCAAACGGAGGAACAAAACCACTGTAGGACATAAAATTTGGGATGCACCTCGGGCATTACTTGATGTTTATACCCTCGGGCGACTTAAAAAGCTAAAGGGCCGATAGGCCCTCTAGCTTTTTAAACCGTCACCCTCGGGGCATAAACATCCGCGTAATGCCCTTGGTACATAAATAATTATTATGTCCTACATGATCATAAAGTGACATTTTACGTCTTAGATACCGGGTCAAAGACTGCTGAAGGCCCGCGCGGGCATTAAGGGTTGCCATGGTTATATGTTAAATATATCAAATATTTGTCATTCAAATTGTAAATTTTAAGTCATCAATGTCAATTATTGGCAATTAAGGTTATATGTTTGACAATTAGTTATCTGTACTGTCACTCGGCAATGTCAATTATTGGCGATTAAGGTTATAAGTTTGACAATTAATTGTTTGTATTGTCACTCAACTCCGTAGATACGCATGTCACTTGATAACGTCAAAATATTTATTAATATTATTCAAACGGAACAACAAAATTATTGTAGGACATAAAATTTTGTATGCACCTCGCGCATTACTTGATGTTTATACCCTCGGGCGACTTAAAAAGCTCGAGGGCCGATAAAAAGCGCCCTCGAGCTTTTTAAACGGCCACCCTGGGGGCATAAACATCCCTTAGTACATAAATAACTATTGTACTTTATTTATTTACCCACATGCATTTTATTTTTTTTTAGCCAGAACCTAGAAAACCAAAAACTATAACAAAAAATAAAACAACGCCCCCGGGTGGGCTTGAACCACCAACCTTTCGGTTAACAGCCGAACGCGCTAACCAATTGCGCCACGGAGGCTATATTTTATTATTCGTTATAACAGAATATAACATAGTCCCCGCACTTCACCCCTATACACACCCCTATACAATAATTATTCCAGTTGCCCGGATTAGTCCTGGAGCCAGTGCTGTTCGTTACAATTGCCTACTGGTTATCAGGGTTACGACCGACATTATACGCCTTTATGATGTCGAACTTGTCCGCGATATTGACGATGATAGTGGCGACCTCGTGCGGTGAGTATTCCAGGACCAAAATGGCCGGTTGCCACCAGAAATTACGCTTAATGGAAACTGTTTAAGGCATATTTTTCTCGAACGCGTTTGAATCGGTGCCAAATGCGATGGCCTGGCTTGTACCCTTCGATTATATTCTGATGGTAACCTCCGGATTATTCATAAACCTTAGGTAATTGCCTTAATGGTAAATTATGTATTCAGTTGGAATATAAAACCGATTGCATTTTGGGTTTTCAGCTCTTTGCCGGATATTGTCTCTTGGACAAAATATTGCTCCTGGTTAATGTACTCTACCGAAATTTTGAGCATCATACAATGGGATGGAGTCACAAATATTAGTAAGTATACCGGTAAAATGGGGTTACTTTACCAGTACTTCACTGAAAAGAATTAAAGAGCAACTGCTTTTTCTAAAAGTAGTGCAAGCATTACCATAATTCGGATTTCTTTAATTCTCTTCAAGGAGTTCCATAAAGAAAGGCTTAGGTTAAAGTTATTGGGGATTAAACTGTTATTATATGCCACCTCACTTTTCCAATGCTGTTTGGAACCAATCCACCTAATTTGATAACTAATATTATTCTGCTAAACATTGGACGAAAGAATTTATCGTCTCATAACAAAAGCAAAAGTTGTACTTCTCCAAAAAAATACAGGCAAACGAGGTTCTAGTTATGCTAGGTTATTTTGTGAAATAATCTAAAAGACCTTAAGTTCAGCAAAAGCACTAAAAGGCATTTTTTGTTGAATAATTAACTTCCAGATATCCGGTTAATGAACAATGAAGGTGTGTGCTCATTAATACTCATAATTTGAGTTTTCACATTTACACACTTTCTATCATTACAGAAACGGTTCATTTTAAAACCCATGTTGATTGAATTCTTTGATTTATTTTGGTCTCTACCGTACGTACACGTAGCATTTTATTAGATTGTTAAATAGCTGCCTTGCCCACATTCAGAGTCCAGAGCTTAAGGCGGTTTATACAATTTTTGCCTGCAAACTATCGACGAGGCGACGAAAGTTCAGAATGAGATAGAGCTATACAAACTAAACAGCCGACGTGCAGCACGCAAATATGACACGTCAGCTTACTGGGCGTGTCTTAAATCATTAATAATCAAGTGGGGGACCTTATTTGTGTAACTGCCGAGGAGGACGCATAGACTAACGCATAGCGATGTCAGTCAGCGTGATACAGACGTGATAATACGTTTCATACGAATTACGCAATCTTTACTTATGCCATGAACGAAATAAATCATATAAAATAAATGATTGATACAAATTATGGATACCTAATATTTGTATCTAGTTATTTTCCGTCGAATAACTGTTGAAACTGAAACTGTCAAAATACAATTGAAACTAATGTGTAAATAATCAGACACAAATAAATATATAAGCGTATTCCTGGCCACGGTTAACACAGCTAAAGCCATACGTTGAAGGAAAAAATGATTGTTACAAATTATGGATACCTAATATTTTCACCTAGCTATTTTGGCGGCGAATAACTGTTGAACTACTTTGATTTGATTAATTTTTCGGTACATAGTGAGAATTATACTCATGAAGATTGTCACTTGCTTTTATTTTTATTTTATTCATTTAGTTTTTCTATCGCCGATGGTAACAGTGAAAAAGTAGTAGAATAATAGCGTTTTGTTTTCTGTTATAGCACCTACCCGGTCTATAAACATAATGTCGTTGTCGGTATTCATATTTCACGGTGACATACGTTGTTTGCGTGTTAGTAAAGTATATAGAGCATATAGACGTCAAACCCATATTTGTTGTCACAATTTCGGCGCTAAGAATGACCAAAAGTCATTCCATTCTTTGTTGCTTTTAGAATCGTCGGTCTCCCTTTGTCGGGTTTATTATATCGACAAACCAAGACTATCAAGTTTTGACAAATTGAGTATATTATTGACTATACATATTTGTGTATCATATTGTACTAAATTTATATATAAGGTTCGCAAGCGTGTCAAACAAAACTAATAACTTTATTCAAACTTCAAGTAAGTCCATAATACATTGTCAATCCGTTTCCTGGCAATCTCCTTTTTCCTTTTTGGGAGTCGTAGATCACAACTTTTAACAACTTCTTTTTGTTCGTCTCGAACAAATTCTGTGGTGGTATGTTGATATGGTGCCAGCCTTTCCAAGTGGCCACTTTCGGCCTAGAGCGATTTCTTTATATACGGTACACCACATCATTAATTTTCCGTACAACCTTGTATGGTCCTTCCCAGTGACATTGTAACTTAGGGGATAATCCCTTTTTCTTCTGTGGATTGTACAGTAAAACCAATTGTCCTTCTTGAAAGGTCTTTGAATTTGCTCGTATGTCATACCTGGCCTTCATCTTATCGCTCATTAGCTGCGTACGACCTCTTATCATCCGGTGTATGTCATCGAGCTCCTTTCTTGTTTGTGCGACATAATCATGCTCACTAAACTTTCCAATCAAAGAAGTAACTCCGAATTGCAAATCCGCTGGTAATCTCAAGTCGTTTCCAAATATGATTTTTGCTGGGGAGCTCGATGTCGTATCGTGTACTGCAGCTCTATATGCCATCAGAAAAAGTGGTATATGCTCATCCCAATCGTTTTGATTTTTATCGACTACTTTTCTAAGGTGTTCCTCGAGTGTCCTATTAAACCGTTCTACCATACCATCTGACTGCGGGAGCAACGGTGTGGTTCTAGTTTTGTGAATTCCAAGCGCAAGGCATATTTGTTGAAAAACTGCTGACTCAAAATTTCTTCCTTGATCTGAATGCAGCTCCATCGGAACTCCAAATCGTGTCACCCAGTTTTTTACAAAGACATCCGCGACCGGCATTGCATACACCTCTGGCCACTTACTGAAGTAGTCGATAACCACTAAAACATATTTGTTGCCCCGGTTACTTGCATGGAATGGGCCTGCTACATACATTGCAATTCGCTCAAACGGTGAACCAACGTTGTATTGCTGCATTTTCCCACGGCTCCGCGTTCTGGGTCCCTTGGCCTTGCAGCATTGATCACAATTGCGGATCCAATCGATAACCGATTGTTGGCAGCCAACCCAATAAAATCGTTTTTTAATCTTCTCTACCGTTTTAGCAATACCCAGATGTCCTCCACTAGATTGATTGTGATATTCCGTTAGTATTTTTATCTTGGGAACCACAATCAACTTTCGTACAGTTTTACCGTCCTCACTCTCCCAAATGCGCTGTAAACATCCATCTTCCAGCGTTAAACTTTGCCATTGTGCCCAGTATGCTTTTGCCAATGGACTTTCGCTAGCTATTTCTTCCCATGTCGGTCGTCGATTCTGTTCCAAAGCGGCTACGATTTTAACAAAATACAAATCTTCCACTTGGTCTTTTTTAATTTGTCGTGTTGACCATTGTTCACCAGGTAACACACTCAGAAGGCGAATATCGATAACGCTCTCCTTTTGTTCTGCTTTTGTGCAATGCCTGCATTCTAGTTCACATGGACGTCGAGACAGCGCGTCTGCATTTGCGTGTTGTCGTCCTGTACGATGTTCAATTGTACAATCGTAAGTTTGTAGTCGTTCAATCCATCGTGCAAGCTGTCCTTCAGGGTCCTTGAACTGTAGCAACCATTTCAGAGCAGCATGGTCGGTTCTCAAGAGAAAATGTTGCCCATACAAGTACTTATGGAAATGCCGTACAGACTCCATTACAGCAAGCAATTACTTTCTCGTGACACAATAATTTCGTTCCGGTTTTGACAAATGTCTGCTATAATAACCAATCACCTTTTCCTGTCCATCGATTACTTGTGATAATACGCTGCCAATTCCATACAAACTGGCATCTGTATCTACTATAAATCTTTCACCTGGTACAGGATACGCCAGTATGGGTGCTGAACACAGAAGGGCTTTTAGTTGTTTGAACGCTGTCTCCTGCTGGTCGTTCCATTCCAACTGTCGATTTTTCCTTGTCAAGTCATGCAAACTGCAGGCGACGGTGGCAAAACCTGGAACAAAGCGCCGGTAATATGTGCATAGCCCGAGAAAGCTTCGCAACTCTTGTAAGGGTGATGGTCTTGGCCACTCTTGAACAACTTTGATTTTGTCTGCGTCAGTGTGTACTCCATCAGAAGTTACCATATGTCCCAGATATTTCACTTCTTTCTTGAATAAAGCACATTTCTTAGGGTTTAGCTTGAGACCAGCAATGTTTAAACGTTGAAATGTCTCTTTCAAATTTTTCAAGTGGTCATCGAAATTTGTTCCTATTACAATGATGTCATCTAGATACACGAGACAGGTCTTCCAGTGTAATCCTTTAAGCACTCGTTCCATCAGCCGCTCAAACGTAGCCGGCGCATTACAGAGCCCAAATGGCATGACACAGAATTGCCATAACCCATTACCAACACTGAATGCTGTCTTCTCCTTATCCTCTTGATCAATTTCTACTTGCCAGTAGCCACTCTTCAGGTCCAGCGTTGAAAACCATTGAGCGCCGCATAATGTGTCCAGTGTGTCATCTATTCTTGGAAGTGGATAGCTGTCTTTCTTGGTGACATCGTTTAATTTCCTATAGTCGACGCAGAAACAAGTGCTTCCATCTTTCTTCTTAACCAGCACCACCGGTGAGCTCCATGGACTAAAAGATGGTTCAATGACTTTGTTATGCATCATTTCTTGAATTAGCTCAGCTACCTCTTGCATTTTAGCAAGTGGCAATCTCCGTGGATGTTGACGTATAGGTCTCGCATCACCTGTATTAATAGAATGCTTCACAATGCCTGTCCTGCCTTCCCCGTCAATATTAGATTTATCTGCAAAAATTGACCAATGCTATTCTAACAGACGTTTAGCCTTTCTCTTTTCGGGTTCGGTCAGGTCCTTAATCCATTCATGCTCCAATATTTTGAGGTTTGGTGGCACATTAGCGTCAGAAGCTAATTCGCAATCCACCACTGCCGTCACTTGCTGGCATTGAGCGATGACTTCACCTTTCCTAATTATTTTTACTTTATCATACGCAGTATGGTAAAGTATTGTAATCATGCCGAAAAAAAAAATTGAGATTTTAGCGGAAATAGGTCTTTTTGGGTCCCCTGAACATTTTTGACCAAGGTACAAAAAAATGTCTGTGTGTGTGTGTGTATGTATGTCTGTGTGTGTGTAAACGATTTTTGTGGCGACGATTCCGGAAAAACTACTAAAGGTATCGGGACGAAAGTTCATATTTAGAAGTTTTATGACCAAACTTAGAGCTGAAAAGCTTTTGGTTCAAAATGGTCCAAAGGAACTGGCTATTTACTCTTAGCATTTTTCAACGATTTTGCAAATGAGCCGCCATTTCTATAATTTCATCAAAATAAATAAATAATAAATTAAAGTAGAGGAAATTTTGTATAATTTATGTCTATAACATTTTTTGGTAAAATTCATAGTTTAGCTGCAGGAGCAAATTCTATTTGATCGAGATCGGTCGCATCTGCATTGGTATGAAACTACATAGTAGCCAGGATTTTGACAAATATGTTTTTGTGCTGTCACACTCGAAAACAGCTGATTTCATCAGAGGTTGGAGAACCGCTATGGAATGTTGCCGCTCTAGTGCGGCAAATTACAAAATACAAATTTCAAATAAAATAAGATCACCAATTTGATTGCTTGTTGATAAGAAATATCAACCCGTCTTTATATCTAATTCTAAAAACGATAAATTGAGAAAATTGTAAATAAAGTATAGCGATGACTGTAGTTTTATTGTAGTACATGTTAGTACGGATGTGACATCTACAGTGTCATGAACAAATATAAATCTGCCAGAATTTGACGTAGCTTTTTAAACTTGACGTTTCGTCAAAGTGGTACCAACCTAACATTTCCTATACAGAAATATTACCATTTTTTTATTTATGTTTTTAAACACATTTCTCAAAAAGCAGCACAATAAACGCTCATGTCACTCCTGCCAAAAACTAGATAGCGCGACTCGCTCACATGCGACGGCGACACTCAGCCTTCGGTGACGCGCCGCATCACCGTTCGTCGCGCTATTCCGTTCTTTCGGCACTTGTGACATAAATTATTATTCTAATGACGTAGTGTAGGTAGTGTCAAATGCTGATGCTTTGACAATACCTACGATTTATCTCAATAAAATGGATTCTCACGCAGCTAAACTATTAATTTTATATATTGTATGATAAAGTGATGTGCCTGGCCACATCAGATTTTTACTTTATCATACGCAGTATGCTAAAGTATTGTAATCATGCCGAAAAAAAAAATTGAGATTTTAGCGGAAATAGGTCTTTTTGGGTCCCCTGAACATTTTTGACCAAGGTACAAAAAAATGTCTGTGTGTGTGTGTGTGTGTGTGTCTGTGCGTATGTATGTCTGTGTGTAAACGATTTTTGTGGCGACGATTCCGGAGAAACTACTAAAGGTATCGGAACGAAAGTTCATATTTAGAAGTTTTGTTACCAAACTTAGAGCTGAAAAGCTTTTGGTTGAAAGGGGTCCAAAGGAACTGGTAGTTTATTCTAAGCCTTTTTGAAAGATTTTGCAAATGAGCCGCCATTTCTGTAATTTCGACAAAATAGTTAAATAATAAATTAAAGTAGAGGAAATTTTGAATAATTTATGCCTATGATATTTTTTGGTAAAATTAATAGTTTGGCTTTAAGAGCAAATTCTATTTGATCGAGATCGGTCGCATCTGCATTGATATGAAACTTCAAAGTAGCCTGGATTTGACAAATATTTTTTTGTGCTGTCACCACAGAAATGTCTATGGCTGTCACACTCGAAAACAGCTGATTTCATCAGAGGTTGGAGAACCGCTATGGAACGTTGCCGCTCTACTGCGGCAAAATAGAAAATACAAAATTCAAATAAAATAAGATCGCCAATTTGAGTGTTTGTTGATAAGAAATATCAACCCGTTGTTATCTAATTGTAAAAACGATAATTGAGAAAATTGTAAATAAAGTATAGCGATGAGTATAGTTACGTTTTAGTATGTTGGTACGGATGTGACATCTACAGTGTCGTGAACGAATATAAATCTGTCAGAATTTGATTTAGCTTTTTAAACTTGACGTTTCGTAGAAGTGGTATCAGCCTAACATTTCCTATCCAGAAATATAACCATTTTTAATTTTTTGTAAGTACGTATTTCTCAAAAAGCAACACAAAAAACGTTGACGTCACTCCTGCCGAAAACTACATAGCGCGACTCGCTCACATGCGACGGCGACGCTTCGCCTTCGGTGACGCGCCGCATCACCGGTCGCCGCGCTATTCCGTACTTTCGGCACTTGTGACATAAATAACTATTATTCTAATGAGGTAGTGTAGGTAGTGTCAAGTGCTGATGCTTTGACAATACCTACGATTTATCTCAATAAAATAGATTCTCATGCAGCTAAACTATTAAGTTTATATATTGTATGATAAAGTCATGTGCCTGGCCACATCAGATTTTTTTTGTTTGTGTTGGATTAAGAATCCTTACTGGAAGTAATCCGGTTTGTGATTTTGATAGGGTCTTACCAACAATTAAGTTTCTTGGGGAGTTTCTACTTGCTTCCACAATCCACAACTTATCCATTCCCAAATCTCCACTTATCTCCGCCCACAGTACCATCTCTGAGTTTGCTGGTACCTCCTGCCTTTGCTTCACAACCATTGACCGTACACTTGCATCTCCGTTGTATCCCACATTCAAGGGAAGCTCAATATTCGCATATCGCAGTATTTTTTTCCAAATCCAGCAGGAGCCCATGTTTGTTCATAAAATCTACGCCAATAATGATTTCATCCATGATGTCGGCAACTATAAATTCATGTACAACTGTTGACGCTCCAATGGTGACCTTTTTAGAAATTTTTCCTTTGACGGTAGCGTAGTCACCCGTTGCAGTACGTAATTTGATCCCAACAACCAAATCTAAGGGGTCTGTGATTAAATCACTGCGAATAATTGAATGTGTCGCACCTGTGTCTAGCGTCATTAGATATGATTTTCCATTTAATATGCCGTCGATAGTCAAATTGTTGATATTTCTGATCATATGGGAAATGTAAATTCTGGGACAATTCAATGGAGTCAGATCGTGCCCCTTCGATCTGACTCGATCTAGTTTAACGTCGACTCTTGGGAAGACCGGCTACTAGCACCTTTCTGCTGTGTGGGTGAAGATGATTGCCACTCTTCACGGCGTGCCCGGCAGTCTCGTGCCATGTGTCCCGGCTTATTACAATAGTAACATTTTCCCTTAAATATATATGTGGATTGGTTCGGTTTTATTGCGGTCCTTACAGCATGACATATGATGCTCACGAGTTCTTCATTATCTTCTTCCAATTGCCGTACTTTAGGTTGCGGCCTACAAACCATACCAGCTGTTTCGTGCGTCAGGGCATATCCAACAGTTTCCTGATATGTAGTTTTCATGGCTGTAAGAGAAGCGCGCTTCGTTTCAAAATCGCGAATCCCATCTACAAATGCCTGTATCATGTGTCTTTCGCATACCTCGCTCGGCAAATCAGAATATGCTAAATGAACCAGACGCTCAATTTCGGCGGCATATTCTTGCAGGGTCTCTCCTGTTTTCTGAGTACGCGTTTTCAATTCTGAATAGTGCATCTGCTTCAGATGCTCGCTACCATACTTCCTTTCCAAGGCATTTACCACCATCTTGTAGTTGCATCTATATGCCTCTGGAATTGTCTGCAACACGTCTGCAGCACCACCTTTCAACGCGACTATTATAGCTGCGGCTTTATCATCTTCATTCCAGTTATTCCTAACCGCCGCCGTCTCAAACTGAAGCTTGAAAATATTAAAAGTGGTTGACCCATCATACGTCGGAGTTTTCAGCTTAAGGATGTTCAGTTGTTGACAGGGAACACTTGTTTGTAAAGCCGTCAGACGTTGTTCCAACCGTTCCACGCTTTTACTAACTTCAGTATTGACTTGAGTAACGTGCAATTCCAGAGCGCTAACGTTCGATTCAAGAGTGGTTATTCGCTCCTCAAATTTGGATGAAACTTGGCGCACTTGTTCTGATACATTTTGTATTTTATCTTCTATTTTACTCTGTCCTTCTTTCATTTTGGCTAATGTTGACATTATCCCCTGCATAGCTGCCATTAGATTGGACGACGTATCTTCCGTCGCTGGAACTGCTTGCATCTCCCTACGGGAGGGCTCTTCCTCCAAGGTATAGTCAGAAATAACAATCCCCTCTGATTCTAAGGCACACCGCAAGCGTTGTTGTAATTCGGCCTTGGTACCCACCGTTGGTAATTCTCGTAGTGATAACTCGTTCTTCAACTGTTCCACTTTTAACTGCTCGAACTTTACCATTTTCTTCGCTCAGAAGTGTCAGAAGTGGTCGTCAGACATCCTGACGACCACTTCTGACACCAATGTACTAAACTTATATATAAGGTTCGCAATCGTGTCAAACAAAACTAATAACTTTATTCAAATTTCAAGTAAGTCCATAATACATTGTCAATCCATTTCCTGGCAATCTCCTTTTTCCTTTTTGGGAGTCCTAGATCACAACTTTTAAATATTCGTTACAATATGTATGTATTATTGCTATTTTATATTGGCGTGGTGACAGAGATTATACTTTTGGTCATGTAAATCGGTGAGGATTGAATTTTGTGAGTTCATCCTAATAAACGTTTAGGGTGATATGTAGTATTTAAGTTGAATAATCTGGAGCAATTAATTTCTGAAATAAAAATGTGATAAGCTCATGCAAGAAGAGAGGCAAATTTCCGAAATCAAATCGAACCAGTTTGATTTGACATTTAAAAATTGATGGGAAGAATTTAAAATGTACATAATTTTAATGAGGTCTTTTAAAAGTTACTTACGTGCGTGTCGAATTCACAATTATTTCTATTGACATTCTTTTTATAGTTGAATTGATATTTAGAAGAACCAATTGGTCAAAAATTACGCTGTAAAACGTCATAGATAATAAAACACAATACCGGTCGAAATAGTCCGCTAATACAATATCAGGTGCATTTTAATTATTTAACACAAACTCATCAATATCTAAAAACAACTAAAGATATGAGTAGCGAACCACAGTCTGCAATGATGAAGAGTGTTTACTTGACAAAAATAAGTAAAAGCAACAAAAAAAATAAAAATTATATGATTCAATTTAAAATAACGATGTTGATACCAACTTCCTGTAGACCAGAAGTGAGAGTCAATTCCAGAGTATTTAATTGAGAAGTTCAGATCGAGTAGACCCGGATTTCAGAAATTCAAACACATAGAAATAGTGGTACACTGGAACAGGTCCGTGAGACATTCTATATGCAAGAGATTAGAATTTATGGAAATAAAGACATTCTTTTCTAATTATGACGTAGTAGTTACAACTACTATATACTCAACACGTTATGGGTTTTCCAAAAATGTATCGTTCAATGAAATCGGTTACAAAAATTTTATAGGTACATTTTATAAAAATAATTCAAATCGCGAGATCCCTTCAATAGAGGCGATCTAAATGTCGGAAGAGACCTAGGTATTTACGCGCCTTTTTTATGGTCTTACTGGTTAGTGCGGCCGACCCTAGTCAGAGGCATCGGTGAGCCAACGTTTCCCTCTTCGAAATATGTATAACGAGTACGATTTCTATTTATGGAGCACCGCCACAATAATGTGTGGATAAGCCTAGGCGTGAGTGGACTGTATTTGACTACTAGTTGGCACTTATCCACTAAAAAATCGACGGATGGCACGAGGCCGACAAAAACTACAAAGAACCGCAACTGTCGAAAAGGTTCCAACAAACTCAATAAGATTGTTTTGTATATCAACACTACCACCAAATACCTGTTGCCTTGCTCTGTAGAAACGCACCCGACGATACAATACAGAACAACAATACAGGAACAAAGACCTTATGCTTTGTTCTGTATATCACTTTCAACGAAACAACCAAATGGACAAAACTATACACCGACAGAAGCCTTATGCTTTGTACGGTAGTTTCTGACAATACCAAAACGGAGAAAACACTTACTAAATTGCAGATGGACTAACTAACTAATTCCAACGACACCAGAACTAAAACGACTGCACGATGCGATGGTCAAAATCTATCTATATTAATATATGCGGCCACAGGTCCGAAGTAAACTCGACCAGTTACAATGACAAAAAAACTGGAGTAACTCTCGGGACCGAATACCCATGACCGACCAAAACAACTATACCCGTGAATACGAGCATATACAAAACTAACCAAAATTAAAGTAACCAATAAGGTTCTATTTCTTATTACTGGCGTCAACATTCCCCCCGCCCTGAACAACAATTCAGTAAATCGGAGTAGACAGACAAAATTCAAAACTGTTTAACTGAATCCAAACTATACAGTCTACATATACTTCACCGAAATGAAAGCTATTGTGATGGCAAAAGGCACAAGCGAACAACAGGGCGGTTATAAGTGCCATCCTTGGTCCTAATCGAAACCACCCTAATAACCCCGTCTGAACCGGGAAAAACTTCGGTAATTATACCTACAGGCCATCTCAATGGTGGCAGATTGTCATGACGGACCACGACAACCATATCAAGTTTTACCGGACAACTAGCTGTATTCCACTTTTGTCGTACCTGTAACTGGCTCAGATACTACACACATACAGCTACATGCCAGCGCTTCCAGAACACCTGTACCAAATGATCCAATAACTGTTTCCGTTTTAACAAATTTGGCCTTTCCTCTACCAGATCTTCACTGGGAAACATTCTCAATGGTGCTAATGTAAGAAAATGCGCTGGAGTTAAGGGCAAGGGATCAGAAGGATCGGAGCTCATCCAACACAATGGCCGCGAATTCAACAAAGCTTCTATCTGAGCCAAAACCGTCCCGAACTCTTCATACGTCAGAATCTGCTTACCAATCACCTTATATACATGAGACTTTACCGATTTAACGTTAGACTCCCATATACCAAAAAAGTGAGGACTATCTGGAGGTTGAAATTTCCACTCCATGCTATGTTCTTCGAGACCGACTTTTAAACCAGATGCATACTCCTTTGAGTTAATTAATTTATATAATGCCCCAATTCGTTTTTAGCCCCAATAAAATTTGTACCACAATCGGAGTACATAACCGAACAAGGACCCCTTCGACTAATGAATCGCTTAAATGCTGCCAAAAACCTATCCGTCGTGAGATCAGATACAAGTTCCAAATGTAATGCTTTGGTAGATAAGCATATAAACAAGCACAAGTATGGGATGCCTTTTGGCTCTTAGCACCTCGTCGGCGTGACCATGTAATATAAAATGGTCCGGCATAATCCACACCACAATGCATAAAAGGCTTAGCTTCAGTAACCCTTGGTGTAGGAAGATTGCCCATTATCGGGTAAGTAGACTTTGGCCTAAGTTTAAAACGTACTGCGCTTCGGGCAGCCAAAATCCAATATTTTTGTCGTAAAATTGCCGTAACCAAATGTGGGCCCGTGTGTAGATTTTTTCTATGACAACTTTCAATTAACAAGTCCACAAAATGGTCCTTTTTGGCAGGAGAAAAGGATGACGACCATCATAACCAATGGAGGCATTTTTCAATCGACCCCCCACTCTAATCATATCGTTCTCAATAAATGGACACAAATGTCGCAATCTGGAAGAGCATACTTGCTGCTTTTGTAGCAGTAATATGTCGGACCGAAAATGTCGCATTTGAACTGCCCTAATTAGCGCCAGCTCTGCCTTTTCTAAATCAGAAGAATCCAAATCTCCTGAAGATTTTAAGATTCGTGCAAACCGTAGTATATACACAGTTGTGTGAATCA
This sequence comes from Melinopterus prodromus, assembly GCA_964023965.1. Lineage (NCBI taxonomy): Eukaryota > Metazoa > Arthropoda > Insecta > Coleoptera > Scarabaeidae > Melinopterus > Melinopterus prodromus. Next base: position 29,860,834 of record OZ030392.1, read on the forward strand.
ACCTAGACCAAGACGAAGATCGCTCAATAATGGAATACAAAACTGACTCTTCGGGCTCAGTCGCCAGCGAACAGGTCAACCTCTGTTCAGAAACAGAAATATCATCGAGGACAATAGAACTAATTGGCCATTCCTCAGAAGGCAACCGTATCCATTGCGGACCAAGAACCCAATCTGGATTCACGAGCAGCGACGCTGGTGATAAACCACGAGACAAACAGTCACTAATATACCTTTTTCCGTCAATGTGGAACCAGTTGGCTGAATCAACCAAAGACTGAATCTGCGCAACTATATTGGCCACGAATGTTTGCCACTTATACGGGGGCGACTTGATCCAATGCAGAGTCACGGTGGAATCGGAAAGCGCGTAACATGCCTTTATTACTACTCTCGAGTTCAATGTATCTCGAACAAAATTTAATAATCTTGCCAACAAATGTGCAGCACATAACTCCAACCTGGGAATGGATTGCACCTTCATGGGAGCAACCTTTGTTTTTGCACAAACTAAATTTACGGTGACCATACCAGTAGACGTGGTGGTCCTTAAGTAAACTACGGCGCCATAAGAAGTGTTGCAAGCGTCCGCAAATCCAATCAAAGTAGCCATACCGCCACTAAACATACCTAAATGTCGTGGAACTCGAAACTCTTTTAAACTGGGCAGCTCGTTTTCAAATTCGTTCCAATTTTTAATTAATGATTGTGGTGGAATATTATCCCAGTCCAACTGCAGCGTCCACAATTCTCTAATCAACAATTTGATGCGAAGTGTTACCGGGGATAGAAATCCCAACGGATCAAATAATCGCGCTAGTACCGACAACACATTTCGTTTGGTGCATTTATGGGATTCGGAATTGATAGAAAATGAAAACAAATCCACGCCAGGGTGCCATTGCAAACCCAAAATCTTCAAAGTATCCGCATCAAAATCAACCACTCTCGGCGATCGTTCAGAACTAGGTATCTCCTGGAGTAATTGCTCGGAATTAACAGCCCACTTTCCCAATTCAAATTTACCAGCTCTAAACAACTCCACTAATTGACGATAAACCAGTTTAACTTCATCAATATTGTCTACACTAGAAACGAAGTCATCCATATAAAAATCTCTAGATGAACATGAAGCAGCTAAGGGAAAATTGGCATTTTCATCCGAAGCTAATTATTTTAGAGTTCTTAGAGCGAGAAACGGAGAAGATCAGATACCGAAAGCCACAGTGTTTAACTGATACAACTTGACTGGCTCATCAACCGAAAATCTCCACAACAATCGCTGAAACCGCCTATGTTGCTCACACATTGATATTTGAAGATACATTTTCTTAATATCAGCAGTATATGCAATCTGAAACAAACGAAAGTTAAGGAAAATTGTTACAACATCTGATTGCAGTTTTGGACCTGTATGAAGGATGTCGTTCAAAGATACGAGGGTACTAGTTTTTGCGCTACCATCCATAACCACTCGTACAGGAGTGGAAGAGCTGTCGGGCTTGTAGACCGCGTGATGAGGAATGACATAAGATGGTTGACTTAACTGATCACTTGTAACCTCCGATATATATCCCTCCCTCAGATACTCGCTCATCACTTTACTGTAACCATCTTTTAAATCCGGAAATTTTTTTAATTTTCTTTCTATAGAATAATACCGTCTAAGTACGTTCAAATAAGGGTCTCCCAGGAGCGAAGGATGCTGACTAAAAGGAAGTGACACCATGTAGCGCCCAGACTAATCACGCTTGACAGTGGAGCTGTACAATTGTTCGCATTCAACATCGGAGGGAGAACTAAAACTCTGAACTGGAACCTCTTCCAGTTCCCAAAACTTCGAAACCAACAGCTGCAAAAAATGAGCTTAATGACGAACCAGAATCGGTAAACGACGGAACAGATCCCATAACGACATATTCCAGAGTTGTTTCCAACGCAATGGGTTGGTTATTTCCCGGAGTAATTTTTCCAGTGCGTAACAAAACCCCAAATAATTCTGCGCCAATAATGCCATCTATTCTACCTGACTGCGCAAACGTATCATCGGCCAATTGCAGTTTATCCAAATAGGCCAAAGAACGGTCATCGCAATCACTAGGAAGGTTTTCTGCGATTTTCTCCAGCAATAGGACTTCAAGACTATAAGAGACATTCCGATCGAAACGAGAGACTATAACCATACTTGATTTTCCCTTTACACTTATATCGGAAGAACCAATACCCGTGACCAATGAATGATATGTTTGTATATTCAATTTTAAACGCTTAGCGCACTCCAATGTTAGCATATGTCCAGTACTTCCGGAATCTAGCAGAAATGTTACCCTGTGTTTCATTCCACACCGATCCACGACATAAACAACGACGGTAGAAAGCAAAACCGTACCAAGACCTCTGGAAATGTTAGCATTTGAACACAGAGTCACGTTGGGAGAACTTGCACTAGCACTCGGAATCGCAGCGTTTTCAAAATGCAGAAGGGTGTGATGCTTGTGTTGGCACACTTTGCAGGTATATTTACTAGGACACCATTTAATTAGGTGCGGTTTAAAACAATTAAAACATAACGACTTCTCCTTCACTAGCTTATGTCGGTTTATAGGAGACATATTCAAAAAATCCTGGCATTGCGCTATCGGATGTGTCGATTGACAAACAGGACACAACTGCACATCGTGGGCTACAAAAGATTGCGTCGCCTGTCGCTTTTGACTACCTACATATTGTTTTTTAATTGCTTTAAACCGCACCTAATTAAATGGAGTCCTAGTAAATATACCTGCAAAGTGTCTCCCAACCAAATAGAGGCGGTCCTAGTTAGTACACCGGAATAGATGGCAGCACTTTACCACTGCTAATTTGTAACAAATCACGCCTGTTTTTCGTACATAATTTCCCGTGACAGCATGCAATTAACGTGAATATTTTTTTACCGAAGGAGAAATGACTGGTCTATATGCTGATGTGGGGTTTTGATCAGAACTCGCTTCCATTTTGCCGCTATAAATTAGACAAAATAGGTGATTTTTACCGTTTATATATATATATATATATATATATATATATATATATATATATATATATATATATATATATATATATATATATATATATATAAATTCATTAATATATTGTTTTTGCTCTTATTAGCACCTGGCTTATCTCCATATCTATACTATATCCAAAATTCACGACCATATGTCACAGCGTTCACGGGACGTTTGTGTTGAAAAAATGCACTAATTGTTAGCGTTGTTAAGCCGCCTTAAGGTTGGATTTTTAATTCGATGTATATGTTACTACCAGAAAACACCCTTTCAAACAAGTCAGTCAAAAATCGTCATCATTCTGTGATTACATGTCGGACCCCGTTATAGTTTTCTGTTTGTTTTTTATACAGGCTGTTACCGCCGACAATTAAGGATTTCTGTTCGTAAAAATTCTAACTACACCTTTGGTTGGGCGTTACAAATAACGGGTAGAAAATCTATATCGTGTCTGCGTTGTGAGTTATTCCCTGTGTCAATAATTACACGGTTCTTAGTTTTATATTTCTTTTTCTTTAAATTTAAAACTGTTTGACTCATTATAGTTATAAATAGATCTGGAAAACATTTCAGTGCTGAAGTTATACGCACAATCGTTTCTATGGATTCTTCGATATTCAACTGAAATATAATTTCCTCGTCAAAACTAAATTTTTTATGAAATAAATTAAAATTAGATATACTAAAAAAATGGATTTTTCTGAGAAGAGATGAGGTTATTTTATATAGTAATCTCTACAAAAGTGGTAGATTTTTCCTCGATCTACAACATTCGTATTGAATACTGTTTGCTAACATATCTGAAGCTTTATTATTCTAATTCAAGGTTGTAGCATTAGAAATGGGAGTTTGTATTTTTTCCGTACAATTATTGACCGGTGCGGTGTAACCAATTTTGCAATTTTCCTAATAATTTAAACAAATTATGAACAATTACTGAAAAATTCTTCAATTTTGAGTTAATCCAATTTTTGAGCATGTCGTTAAGTAGGGACTATTATTTTATTGTTGTATCCAATAGGTACATGTAAAACCAACAAAAATGAGCACAAGAAGATGTACGATGATTTTTAGCAACAGAATTTCTTTTTGAAAAAAAAACTTATTTTTATTGGAAAAACTAAATATCCCAAAAAATTCTTGTTCGATCGTTCAGTTTCTCAATATCTTGATTTTTGTCAAAATGGCGGTCGTATGTCCAAAAAAGTCCAGTTTTTGCCGCTCTTTTCGTGATATAGAACGCTGTAAAAATGAACTAAAACAATAATTTTAAAAAATGAACGATCGAACGAAAACGAGATGTGTGCTGAACATAAAAAAATCTGATGTGGCCAGGCACATGACTTTATCATACAATATGTAAAATTAATAGTTTAGCTGCATGAGAATCTATTTGACTGAGATAAATCGTGTCTGCATTAAAATTAAACTAGTTAGCCAGCATTTGACAGATATTTTGATAGTCAATAGTATCAATCGAAGGTATTGTCAAAGCATCAGCATTTGACACTACCTACTGTCATCAGAATAATAGTTGTTTATCTCACAAGTGCCGAAAGTAAGGAATAGCACAACGAGCGGTGATGCGGCGCGTCACCGATGGCGGAGCGTTGTCGTCGCATGTGAGCGAGTCGCGCTATGTAGTTTTCGGCAGGAGTGACATCAACGTTTTTTGTATTGCTTTTTGAGAAATACGTATTTAAAAAAAATCAAAAATGGTTATATTTCGGTATAGAAAATGTTAGGTTGATACCACTTCTACGAAATGTCAAGTTTAAAAAGCTAATTCAAATTCTGACAGATTTATAGTCGATGGTTCTCCGAGTGTGACAGCGTGGTGACAGCCATAGACATTTCTGTGGTGACAGCACAAAAAAAATATTTGTCAAAATCCTGGCTACTATGTAGCATATCAATGCAGATGCGACCGATCTCGATAAAATAGAATTTGCTCTTGCAGCTAAACTATTAATTTTACCAAAAAATGTCATAGGCATAAATTATTCAAAATTTCCTCTGCTTTAATTTATTATTTAACTATTTTGACGAAATTACAGAAATGGCGGCTCATTTCTAAAATCCTAGAAAAAGGCTTAGAATAAACTACCAGTTCCTTTGGACTCTTTTGAACCAAAAGCTTTTCAGCTCTAAGTTTGGTCATAAAACTTCCAAATATGAACTTTCGTCCCGATACCTTTAGTAGTTTCTCCGGAATCGTCTCCACAAAAATCGAGTACACACATACGCACACACACACACACACACATACACACACACACACAGACATTTTTTTGTACCTTGGTCAAAAATGTTCAGGGGACCCAAAAAGACCTATTTCCGCTAAAATCTCAATTTTTTTTTTCGGCATGATTGCAATACTTTACCATACTGCGTATGATAAAGTAAAAAACAAACAATCACCCTGATATATGAAATACATTTTCCAAACGTGGCTACCAGTTGGAAAAACACGACGTTATAGGTCTTGAAAAAGGTCAAAACCACGTAAGAGAAACAATGTATGTACCTATATGCTGGGTAAACCTTTCCGCTGCCCAACCTATTGAAAACATGATTGAGCATCTTATTGATATGAAAAACAATAGCATGCAGTTCAAATTTGACCATTTCCGAGATATGTCTTTCAGAAGTTGAAAAGTGTCTTATGTAATACCCACCTTCTCGTTATGCGGAATGCAACGAAATTTCTGTAACTATGTATTTAAACGTACGCTACTCATTTTTGAAAAATCCCATAGAACAAGCTAAGTATTTCTTTAAAACACTTTTTCTTCTGAATGACATTTCTCGAAAACCACTTAAATGCCACTAAAACAACGTGCGTTTTGTGGTTGACGCTTTTCACCTGTACAACTTAAAAACGGTTTCTTGGACGTATTTTGATGTTGAATAGAACCTTTAATAGGATATTAAAATATCAATCAATATCAACTTAACTCTACCAATCTCAATCAAAAATTGCAAACATGCAAAAAAACTTATGTCGGCCTAACTATTGCATTGGAAACAGTCTCTACTAATTTTACATACCTTTAGAAATAGAAATTACGGTTAGGATATGTTAGCAGTAACCACGGTGTCATCATCAAATCGTAAATCGTTTCACAATGTGTTAACTATGAAACAAAAAAAAACTAACAAAACTTATTTAAGTTTTACTTAATCAGGCTGCGCAATGCATGTTTGTAAAAGAATATTCGCTGACTAGTTGCCAAGATTCTGAAAAACCAGTATTTATCCGAAATTACAAAACCACTGTTTAAATCACAAAAGAAATATAAAAATGTTTAATCTTCAAAATTTGGTGAACAAAATACAACTTCAAACGGATAATTAATATGCAGGGAAACATGGTTTAATATTTGGGCTAACAAAATAGATCAAGTTTTTTTGAAGAAACATGAAATCAGAAACATCAGAAACAGGCACAGAACAGCACAGGCCCGAAGAAATGCCGTAAAATCTTAGGAACAGGCGTGGACCCACACCTTGGGTAGTGTGCGATTGTTGATAATGATGATGAATTTTACGACAGTTATTTCTTACGCATGGTGCCCTACTTTTTTCCGCGCAAAAATTGTTAGAAAGTTAATGTCTCTCAGAGTAAAACTTTTCATATGGACCTAATTGTTTTTCAAATCCTTTAAACGTTACAAAACGTTAAAATATTGACAAAATAAACAATAAATTACATATGAAACTATGTAAAAATGAAAAATAAACACAATCAATACCCACAACAACAATAATGTAAATGCATTTAAGTATAAAATTCAAAATATTAACTACAATTTAAATAAACAAATGAAGGAAGAAACAAAATACATATGACATTTTTTAGACATTTGTTTCTCTACAAGTAAATGCCATTCTGAGTAAAAAGTGTCGTGTCGACGGAAACCCCAAGTTTTTTTATTCCAAAAGAAGTTTTCTAAGGAATAAAGAAAACACAGTCTATTTGAAACTTTTTGTTCAGTGTGAGGGTTGGGCACCCTGTATATGTAATATATGTAATTTATTTATCATCCTCATGTAACGCATCCCACTTACTTATATGAACTAGAATTAAACAAAACTATAGATATTAATAACAACCTTAATCTTTATTATTCTAACTGTAACATTTCTCTTATTTTAAGCATGCGAGAGTTCTGATCCTGATCTACCCTGTCTGACGGACGGGGCACAAGTTTTGGAGAAATACAGTTTCTCTAATGACCACCTACACCGAAATTTGTGGAATATGTTATTCCTGTGTTTGTTGTTCCACATTCTGGGATTCTTGTGCCTGTGGCGGCGGACCAGGAAGAAATAACGACGCACGCACCGGCTCATATTTTAATATGCTACCACCCCCAACGGAGTCACACAGGTCGCGTATACACATTTAGACCCTTTGTGCTGCCATGCCCACCCAAATTTATATATACCCCTCTCAGAGTGAGCGGATCAATGCTGAAACCGCAAAAATTTAGGCATACCAACACAAAACCCATTTTTTTCTGTAGAGACACATTAAATCCGGGCACGTACCATGCGTGTGCCCGTAAAAGCATTTACTAAAAACTTGTTCTCGTTCGCAATTGTTCCAGTTGGCGTTTTAAAACGAAGCAGACTTTTAATTGCGTAGGCTCCTACAATTAGACAGCACAGCATATGTAACGAAGTAATTAATGCAAATACCCGTAAATTATTTAGCAATTAAAACGCATTTCGCCGGGCGCGCGTAAAATTTCAAGCGGCCGGGACCTGCTGGCGCCGTACAGGCGCACGCGCGAACCTCACAACCGAGAGCTGTCATGGACCCCGTTTGACAGTACGTGGTGTTTGTGTACGAAAATATCGCGATTTTTGCGACGTTTCGAAGCCGGCCTTGGGCCCCGACGCGGTTTTTCGAATGTGTAAGTGAACTGGCCGTCGCCTACCGTCGGTTTTCTGTCAGGACGGCCTTCCTACCGCCGGTAATACCAAAAACAATCTCGCAACGGCTCTAGGCCAGTCGGCTTACCTGCGTTCACCTAAATAAAGGTAGGTTATCTTCACTGTGCGTACAGTAAACACTCAAATTCTTTCGACATGAATTAAACTCGATATAATTTGCGATGTTCTCTCACCTGGACACTGTGTCATTTTCAATTACCCATAAATAATTACGGAAAATGGTGTTTTTATGAGTATGTACGTGTGTCAATCATTTCGTACATGCACAACAGTACTCCCATTTCTATAACCTTATCGATTTGTAAATATTTATTTTGTTTGTTTATCGGTGCTGACCAATCCACGCCTTATTTTAGTTTACCCTAGTTGTCTTTTTTTCAATCGTAAACTATTCACGAGTTACATTGATTTAATTACAATTGATTGATTGTGTTAGTTCAGTCGGTGATTAATCAGATAATTACATACATAGATCGGGGTTGGTCAATTTAATATTACATTTGTCACAGTTCACGTCACGTATAAAAAATTGCCATTGGTGTGATACGATTCATTTTTGGCACAATTAAATTGCGTTATTAATCGAATTTGTAGCCTGTCGCCGTATTCGTTCCGCCCTTATCGTTTATTAGGTATTTACAATCGATATATAAGTTATTTATAACTGCTATCGAGCGAATAAACAATATAAAGGTTAGGGCTCAATTTGGTTGATTTGGCCCGTTATGTAGATCAGATTATTCGATTCGGTTGTCGTCGCGAATACGAACAATGCCACCTCAATTGGCAATAGGTTCATTTCGGAAATAAATGTTTGATGGCACTGCTATTTAAGGAGTAATGAACGAATAAAAAAGAGATATCCGTATCTATCTATCCACTAACCATACTTCCTAAATCAGTCTGAAATTACAGGTCATATAGCCTAACAGGGAATACATCACAACTCAAATACCAACTTGAGTCTTACAATGCAATACTTAATATACAATTAATGGGCGGTATAAACTATATTACAGTTAGTAGAAAATCGCCTGTTCCGGTGACCTAAAGCGACCTGCAAATGTTAATTACCTAATGTATTTGAGATAGAATTAATGTACCTAGGTATATACTTCTAATGGCCTTTGATATGATAGACAAGGAGTACTCTCTAAATAAATAACACGCATAGGAAATAAAACAACGTAATCTAAAATGAATGAACTAATATTAACAGATTACACAAATTGCTGTCAGAACGAAGAATATCTTTAACAAACTACGCCAGGGGTTCTCAACCTTTTAGGTTACGTGTACCACATAAAAAATATTCAAATTTCTCCGTACCACCAACCTTTGTACAAAAGTGCATATTAATACGTGCAGGGTTTAAATATACATACCTACATATTACTTTGCTAAACCCATTTTTTTTTTAATTTCATGCTCAGTTTTAGTTTCAAGCTCAATTTTGCCTCAATAATAAATTTTGTCCTTGTTTGTCCTTTAAATTAATAATAATAATAATAATTTATTGATGCAATCATAACGAATATGTTTACACATGTTAAATAATATTGATTAACATTAACATTAGCATTGATGACAACTATATTTGACATAAATTGTGAAGTTAACTGAAGGTATCTGGTATACTCATAGTTTCTGAAGATCTGATCCAATTTTCATTGTCATAGATTTCTGGAAAATAACTGTTTAATACTTGGTTATTATGATAATGATTTTGTCAAGAAAGCCCTCTTATGCAGACAATAAACAACTCTTATTTTTATTAACTTCTTTTTATTGTTGCGTTAATTTTACAATAATAAAATAATCATACAAACAATAATAATAAACGACCATTTCTCCCTGCAAAACTAAATTTATATTATTCAACGTTCCAAAAATATCAGCTAAATATACTAACCGGACTATCCATAATTCATCAAAGAAACAAGATTTGAAGTGGAAATTAGCAATGTTATCTTTTTACTGTGTTCCAAAACTGTTTCTAGTCGGCCTGGTATAGATTTTGCTAGTAGAAAATCCTGATAGATTTTGCAGTGAGTGAATTGAGCTTCTGGAGCTACTGTTTTAATTTTTTTATGGGGCCGGGTTTCTTTTCTGTTTAAGCCCGAGCTCCATGAGTGCAGACACCAATAAATTTCATCCATGGAATGGAATTGTTAAACATACAATTATTAAAATTTATCACCAGATGTTCTTTCGGGCAGAGGTTCCTAAAATAAAAATTCCTCTCTAATTTCCTATTCAACCTCAAATCAGTTAAAGACTAATAATTGATCAAAATAACTTATGTCGGTACTTTCATCTAACTGTAGCGTAAAATATTTACTTTGTTTTGCCTTTTTAACCACACTTTCTTTTACACAATCCACCATTTTTGAAATACGTCTGTGTACGTAGTCCATTTAATACTGGAATCTTATTTAATTTTGCCGTTATAATTTGGGTCAAACATTATTATCAAAATAAATAGGATTTTACCCATAAAGTTTGGTACGTTTCGTGTACCACCTGGAAGTCCTTGGCGTACCACCAGTGGTACGCGTACCACCGGTTGAGAACCCCTGAACTACGGTATCGGACACAAGTAGAGCAACACCCGTGAGAAGTAGATATGTCAATATATCAACCTGATAACTAATTTTCTCTAAACGTGAACTAGACAGCATGCGTTTGGAGAACGATATTTGACAACAGTGTTTTTTTCCAATATACATCGTTACAAGTACAATTATTATAAACAAATACGACGCGTGGATAACTTGTCAACATAAGGAAGACACAGGACGTGGATTATTTTTATGGTTATTTATACAAACCGAAAGAATCGCGCAAATGATTCTTGAAAAATTGATCTAGGATTATTGGGCCTATTCAAGAAATAGGGGTTGCTTAGACGAGGGATATATCCCGAAAGGTAATGCTGCCTTATGGAGTTACGAGAATAGATATTCGAGTGCAGGAAATATTTTAAAAACACAATAAAACTTTGTGCTGTTGCGAGGATAACATAATGCGTACCAGATGTCAATTGAAATACAAAGCGTACTCGGTGACATCATCAATTGTTAAAGGTTAGCTTCCTGTAGACACTTAGCGTGGTGACTTAATAACCAGCGAACTAAATTGCAACTACAAAAAGTAAATCTTGAAGTAAAGCAATACAAAAATATAGTCATAATATAATACAACCGACGTAACTAAACTTATAATGTATTTAAGTAGCAATTTGAAAACCCTTACTTTCTCACCGTACTTTCACATCTTATAGTTATATTTTACAACTGCATTTCATTTTTACTCTGGACTAATATCTTCCTTCAGCTTACTTCCTGTATTTACATTATAGGTCGAAATCCTTTCATCTTGACTATCTTAGCTTCTTTTTTCTTCCTACATTCCCTTATATATCTACCTAATGCTAGTCTTATCTGCTAGTTATATCTGTGATCATTCTTAATCCCTGAGATAGGAGGAATGGAAGGTTTCGCATTTCTTTCATTTTAATCATTAATAACTATTCAGAATTATCCAATTTGTTCTATACCTTTCTATAACAGACCCAATGATTACACTGTTTCCGACCATTGCGATTGCATGCTGTACTTAGTTTTAAATGTTGTTGGTATAGCAGAACATTATATGTGCTTTGGTGCCAACTGTTGCTAGTAGTATCGATTTTGGTAGGTATTGTATAATGCAATGTGTGTCGTTCTGTCAGCTGGTAGACTGTGTCCCATTTGCCTTCCTAAGTGATGTATTAAGTTTCATCTTTTGGATTTATTTTTATTTATTCTTGTACAGGTCGGTGAACACGTCATTGTGCCGGGATCATATAATATATAGCTTTGCCTCTCGCTTAGGACCCATACCAGAACATATTCAACTGTAGAAATCCATTCGCCATCTCGTTCGTCTGCATAATATTTTTGTTGTATTTTATTTTATTAGTTGTTAATAAACTGTTAATTTAATTTCTTTTGTTTTATTGTTTTTATGCTTGCCCTTTTTATTTTTTTACTGTTTTTTATGTTGTATTTATGTGGTATGACTTTTCAGTCATAACACCAAAAAATTCAGATGTACATAGTTACCGTAAGGTGAAAAATAGCAAAGAAGAGTTCAGGTAAGTTCCATTATATTTACATGTGCCATATTTATTTTGAAAGTATGTGCCCAATCCATATAGAAATTGCCAATTAGAAAAGACTACTTGCTCATTTATTGTGGGGCAGATCTTACGATTTTGTGGTGTACTTGGGTACTTGTCTTGTTTGAATGTACAAGATACAACATTTCTAATTTATTTCAACTGAACTTGCTTACATTTACACTTGTGTCTGTTGTTTATGGAAGAACCGGACGTTTTTAGTACACGCTGTGTCAGGTTGGTTGCCTAAACTGATCTTTTAGATCAGTCATGGTGAACATTACCGGAATAATTTTTTCCAGTACGCGTATATTACAGATTGCCGAATAATAAAAGGAGAAATAGTTTGTGGTCATTCTAACAGCAGTTTAAGCCCGTCTTTGTTATGGGGTCGGTGGAAATTTAGCTTTTCTCACGGAACTGGTACATAAGAAGTTTAACATGTTCTACTATTTCTAAAAACTTGAAACTTGAGGACTGGAATCTACTCGGGTCAAACTCGTCAAGTAAAATATTTTCAAGTTGGCTGCTACTTCCAGTTACCGGAAGTCGATTCCAACTTTGTTATTTTATACGGAATGATATAATTTTTATATCGTTTTTAGTTTTGACGTATCAAAATACAGTTATTTTGATTTTAAACACAGATAAATGGTTGTCTAATGCGGTTGATAAAATTCTTCATTTTTTTCTGCAGAAATACGATGAATAAAATAAACTTCAAATTGTTATTGATCCTTTATTGACAAAAATATCTTGTTACTCTTTTCACGATCGATTTCGACCCCTGCAAGGGTCATCTACGGACGAAGCTGAAAAAGGCGCAAATATAAGCTTTCTTGATCGCACATACATTCGAAAAACAAAATGTCGTCTATATTTATTGCGGTGTCTTTGTTTACCTTCTATTTTATTTGTTTTCTTACTTCATCTCATTGAGATACCTGTGCGAACCATTGACGGAGCACTCCCACATCAGCGTGGTGAATTTTTTCTCTTGTGCAATAAATATGGACGACATTTTGTTTTTCGAATGTATGTGCGATCATGAAAACTTATATTTGCGTGTCCTTTTTCAGCTTCACCCGTAGATGACCCTTGCACGGGTCGAAATCGATCGTGAAAAGAGTAACAAGATATTTTCGTCAATAAACGATCAATAACAATTTCAACTTTTATTTTATTCATGGTTGTCTAATGTTAAGAAAATTACATTCTTAACATAATTTGTTTGTTTTAAGACAACAAATACTTGTAATAAGAACATTTCTTAAATATAAAACAACCTAAATATCTGCTTTAAGAAAACGATTGTTTTGGTTTAACGAAGTCGTTGTTTTGAAAATAATGTAAAGTATGCCGATAGATGCAGCTTCTCGTCGTAAGAGGGATCTCCTAGAGAGTATATTATAACCGCATACATGTCTATGCAGCATCAGTGATTGTAGTATTATACAGAATCAAAGTAAACAAGTAGATCAGGCAAAAATACACCGAATGGTAAAATTATCAACAACTCTGAAAACAAACCCTCCGCAGCAGCAGCAGAAATTCTTCGCAGCAGAAATTGGTAAAAAGGTAAAGTGAAAAGGAAACTCGTAAGCCAACCAAGAAGAGTCTACTAACAGCTGTAGACCTTAACGAATATTTTGTAAATATGGGGCACCTGGCACCAGATGACAATTCGAACAAGACCACTGAATCAGTTTCTCTAGTAAATGCAAAGACAAGCAACAACATATGTCTACAACATTCATTAACGCGAAGTACCTGACAGACATAATAAACAACTTAAATACATATGTGAAGACAGTCCCAATTCAAAAACAAGGAGACCCGAATGATAGCCAAAAATTATATTCCAATTTCTATCCTGCCGGAAATATCTAAGGTCCTTGATGACGCAATAAAATATAAAATTGTAAACCATCTAACAGCATAGGATCTACTGACTCAATACAACATGAGTACCAAACGGGAAAGTTAACAGCATCAGCCATTCCTAGTGTGTTACGGTAGGTCACGGTTTTCATGAGCAGCGTTACACCAAAGTTGCAATCTGCGATCTCAGTAAGACGTTTGACTCGGTTTACCATAAAATACTATTAACAAAATTGATGATCTACGGTACCTTCAACAGAGACATCAGCAAGTACATTGGAAAGGGGAAAAGTAAGAGTCGAAACAAATAACTGCAGGGATACCTTAAGGCCCAGTCCGTGGACCAGTTTTCTTTCTAATTTACGTCAATGACTTGCCACAGAACATTCGAGCAAACTCTATGCTAATACCCTTGTTTTATCAACGCCGGAAACGACCTGAAAGAGCTGAAACAAAAAACACATAACAACCTAAATGAGGCAAAAAAATGGTTTGACGAAAATAGATTACTACTAACAAGTAGCAAAACAAAAATACCAACATTTTAGACAAAAACATACAAGGTTCCTGTGATACTCGCGGAAATATTGTATTGGACAGAACATGTAACTCAGCTGAAACAAAAGTTAGCTAGCTCAGTATATTGCCTAAAAGTTGTCCAGGTGTAGTATAGTCGCGTGGCGAATTGCTAGGTAAATAGAAGGCATTTTCAAACTACAAAAAGACTATAAGGCTACTATCCGGCTCGGTAAATCACAATAGCTGTAGGACGTACTTCAGAAAACTAAGCATTTTGACATTGCCTGGGTATTTCCTACTTAGCTGCACGCACCACATTTATATACAAAGAGACACATTAACTTGAAATGCTGATACGAAACTCGTAAGGGTGACGGTGACGACATATTGGTTCCGTATCACAGGATCTATAAATCACAAAATACGTTTCACTGTTAAGCTGAATATAATATATCTCGTATAATGATGACAGGAACTATCATCATTATACGAGAACTGCCATTATTATGCATAGCTACTGTCATCATAACCATCCGTATGTGTCATGGTAGGCATTAGCGGTGGGCGATCTTGGAAATTTGTGAACGATCTTCGATCACAATTGGAGATCGATCAGATCTATATTTTTATGATCGACGATCTTTTAGTTGTTCCATATACGTACAAAAGATCGATCTGATCGACTAGATCAATCAGATTGATCTTTCAAACGGTCAAATAAGGAGATCGAACCATTGATCAGAACGATCGATCGATCGATTTTTTCGCCCAGCCCTAGTAGGGATTATAGTCATAGCTACATATGCAGTGAACTCATTATGTATATGTGAATAGTAGGTAAATAATAATAATGAGTTCTTGGGTTGGATGTAGTGGTCCAACGCCTTAGTTAGGTTAAGACATGCAAAATGCAATGTTGCGTTTCTAACGTGTTTGCTCCTCTTTAAAAGTATGTATCATTTGTTTTGGGAAGCCTAATAGTTTTGGAAATATCGATAAAGTTCGGGAAAGTCATAACGTTTTTTATTTGTGGCCTTATCAAGAAGCCGGTTTGACTTTTTGGGGGACACTTTTTATTTTGCCAATGATATTTGCTAGATACAAAGGAAACAAATAATCTTTCATTTTGATATGGCACAAGCCATATGTCGAATTAAATAATATGGCTAATTTGTTTTCTAATTTATTACTTATTTGGGAATCCTTATTGCATGGTGCCATGGAATATAGTTTTTCTAAAAAACGTGATATCAACCCATATGTCAAGTGACACTAATTTTTCAGAAATTTCATTATTTGTAGTCATTTTGTAGTTGTGTTAAGGTTGGGTAAAAATTAAGTAGGCAACCAAATATACTTCATAATTTTGTAATAAGATTTACATCGGTATGTTCAGCTAATTTCATTAAAATTATAAGTTAAAGTGAACTTGGAACCTTTGCTGATAATACAAAATATATCCGGCTCAATTCTGTCGACTCTAGGTAACGGATTTTATGAATAATGGTGGCCGTGTCGTTTTCTTCTTGCGATCAGCTAAAACGCACTGATATTCATAGACATATTCTCCTACACTCGACAGAATGAAGTCAGGTATGATATTTTATTATTAGCAACGGTACAAAGTTGAAATGAAATAAAACTTTATTCGTTCTACTATTTACATAGCATGGGATTGAGTTATTCAGTCATGTAATATAATATACCACATACAATACACTGCATCAATCCTCCATGCGGCTTCCTCCCTGTGTCCTCGCCGCGAGTGGTTCCTGGTGTTCCTGTTGTGAATGTCTCTATAGTAGGTACTTTATGTTGCTTGCAAACATGCAGTGGTATATTGGCGTCCTCATGTGGTTTGGTATTAGAGTTCTGATTTTGGTGATTTTAGATATTGCTATCGCGTTTTGCTTTCTTACGTGGTTGGCATGTGTCCCATCTCATGTTATGCGAGATCCGCAGTCCTAGGTATTATACCTTATTATTATATTATAGGTAGTATACCTCTTTAGTTTCTTCTATCGTGTGGCCATTTACTTGGACTTTAGATTGTTACCGTTGGTATTGTTCATTATCATGTAGTTTGTTTTGTGCTCGTTTATAGTAAGATAATTATCTGTGCTCCAATCCTCTAACATCTTAATGTCGGTGGTCATTTGTTCTTGTATTGTTTGTAGGCTGTTGTTCGTGTACAATGCAAATATTGTCGGCAAACACAGACCTCTTAGCGATAATTCGTGGATATCGTTCGTATATAGTATGTATATGATGGGTGACAGATTTCCTCACTGTGGCACTCCAAATTATGGGTATCTCGTTTCACTTTTTGTCTCGCCTATTTGCACTTGTTGGGGCTTGTTTGTGATGTATGTTTTTATCAGGTTTAGGTTGTTTCGGGTTATTCCGAGTGGTTCAAATTTTTCCAATAATTTTTCTTTGTTTATGGTGTCGAAGCGTGTTTTATGTCTATAAAAATTATAGCTACTTCTTTTTTGCCTAGGTTCTTTGTTATGTTTGCTATCAAGTCCAGCACTGTTGATATGGTTCCAGTATGTTGTTGGAACGCGTCTTGCCGTTCGTTTATTAGCTTATTGGTTTGTATAATGTTGGTCCAGGCGCCGTTTTATTATAGTCTCCGTGATTCTGTTTAATGCAGATAGTTTTCAGATAGGTCTGTAGTTTTCTGGTTTCGTGTTATCCCCGTTTTTGTATATTGGAACTATTATTGTTTTCTTTAGATATTCTGAGTAGATTCGTTCTTCAAGCATTTTGTTCGTTAATTTTGTTATGATTGTTTTGTCATTTTTTCTGCGTTTTCAGTTAGCATGTTATTTGTTATGCAGTCGAAGCCAGGGGCTTTGTTCTTCTTTAGTTTTGTAAGTATATCTCGCACTTCTTCATCGTTTGTGTCTTGGAATTTGGCCGCTGTTATTTTGTGTTTGGTTTGTTCGTCATTGTTTAGTTTTTTTGGGTGGTATTTTGCTGCTAGTTTTTCTCCTATTTGCGAAAAGTATTTGTTTATTTCGTTAGCAATTTCGGTTTTGTCCGTTGTTTGGGAGTTTTCTTTAGTTATTTTTGTTATTGTTTTTTTTTCATGGTTCTTTGTTTATTAAGTTGATGACTATTGACCAAGTTTTTTTGTTGTCGTGCCGGATTGCCTGAAATGTTTTGTTGAAGTAGTTTAGTCTGGCTGCTCTTATTTTTCTTGTAGTATGTTTCTTGGTTTCATAGTATCTTTGCTTTAGTAGGTCATTTGTTAAGTTTTTCCTATACATTTTGTGAGTCTTGTTGCGCTTTTTTATATCACTTAATATTTCCTTTGTTATCCATTCGCATTTTGCTTATCTTTTAAACTTTGTTTCTGTTTGGTTTTTGTAATTATGGTCTCCAGCGACTTTGATAAGTCTTCGAAATTGTTTATTTGTTCGTGTATTATTTGGTCTATGTCATGTTTTATTTTCTTTGTATCAGTGTGTTTATAGGTGTAATATCTGTACGTTGGTGTGTCTAGTCTTGCCATTTCCGTTATTATTGGATATGGTCTGATACGTTCGTTGTATTATTTTGGTCTTTCGCATCTTCTGCTTCATGTTTCACTCTTGCTGATATTTTAATGCACATACTTGAACATGCATATGTAATAGACCATTGGAAATTATAACTGTTTAGATCCAATTTACTTGAAAGTAAAACTAAATAAAATACATTTTTGTTTTATAGCAGTTTTAGAATGATCGGTACATACTTGAAAGCAGTGTGAATTTGACATGTCATCATATCGCAGACAAAATAGGGCGAGTAAATTTGCTGAAATTTGTGTTTGTCATGGTGCGCATTAATATCAATAAGAAACAGTAACGCTATATAGAAACCTCCTGTGTAAAGATATCATAATTTGATATGGCAAAATGTTGATAAGGTGTCTGTTGCTAATAAAACGTGCTTAAACGGGGAAGCTTGGTCCTAAAGAGTGAACTCGGAACACGGTTTATTAAAACAGATAAATTTTCATAAAAAGCTTTGTGCACACACAGGGCAGAGCAAGGGTTGCCCTGCCCGCACGCTACCGGAAGTTGATTTATCCGCGAGACCACACATTCTGTAAACATTCCGGATGATTCCCCGACCTCCGCGTCCACGCATACCTGGCGCGCAAAACGCTTAATAAATTATTTAAGCAATTTCTGCCAAGTACTCGTTTATTTTTTTCGCGTAGTTTTTGCGCGCCCTGCCTGTCCCCGATTCCGCGTAATTTATATACGGGCGGGGCGGCGGTCGGAGAACCGGCCCGAAAAAATAAAAGGACGCCCGCGCGGAAAGCCGCTAGATTTGTTTTCACAAATGGGAATATTTATGGCGAGCAGAGGAATATAATCGCCAGCTACCCTTTTTTACGCCTCGCCATCAAAATATCACGCCGCGCCAAGATGGAACCGGGTAATAGTGATAATGAACTTGCGGGTGTCAATTGTTTTCTGGTTAAAACACCCTACCTTTAATTCAAGGCATTATTTAAAGGTGTTGTAATCGACAAATTATTGTTTAACAGGTTGATGCGGTGCGCTGTACTGATAGGAGTCATTTTGACCGCTGTCATTTTCTTAACTTTTTTGTACCTTTAATAATCTAGATTTGGTTAGACTAATAATTCGTGGGCCTATGAAAATAATACCAATAATAATAATAATAATCTTTATTACCCAGCAGGTGACTATCATACAATATATAAAATTAATAGTTTACCTGCATGAAATTCTATTTGATCGAGATCGATCGTGTCTGCATTAAAATAAAACAAGTTAGCCAGGATTTGACAGATATTTTGATAATATCATATAAATACAAAATGATATAAAGAATGTTGGTAACAGCAGGCTGTTCCAATACTAGCGTTGCGACTAGTGGTCGGGTGCACCTCATACCCGGACAACTCATACCACGACAACTCACACCGGGACAACTCATACCAAGACAAGTCATACCAAGGGACATGTCATACCAAGGGACAACTCATGCCAGGACAACTCATACCAGGACAACTCATACCAGTACAACTCATACCAGGACAACTCATACCAGGACAACTCATACCAGGACAACTCATACCAGGACAACTCATACCAGGACAACTCATACCAGGACAACTCATACCAGGACAACTCATACCAGGACAACTCATACCACGACAACTCATACCAGGACAACTCATACTAGGACAACTCATACCAGGACAACTCATACCAGGACAACTCATACCACGACAACTTATTACCAGGACAACTCATACCAGGACAACTCATACCAGGACAACTCATACCACGACAACTCATACCCCGCAACTCATACCACGACAATTCATACCAAAATACCCGTTACAAGCCGACAAAGTGATTGTTATCATGTACGGTGTCATCTAGTGTGATTAACAAACTCTGGTCAATGTTTGGATGCGTAGATGTTCTCTACATTTTCTGTAATGCCATATTAAGTATTTGAAAATTGCCGAGTATTGCCATTTTATATGTACTACGCGCGTACACTACATATGCAACCAAATAACTGAAAATATTTTTGTTAACGTTGTAAATGGTTCTTTTATAAACTATGCGCTGTCATTCTGATATTAATCTTAAGGGTGCCGAAACTGGTGCTGAACGCACCCTAGAAAGCAACGAACTTCGTAAATCGTACCGATCTTTTAATTTTGCTTTTAAATTTGAGATTTTTCGCAGTCAAAGAGTATTAATTGAATGTAGCTACAGCATACGAACAGGACAACGATAACTAAAAAGAGAATACCTCTCCGTTCAAACGCACAAAAATCGTCGTTTTTTGCTGCTTCGTACCGATTTTCTAATTAAAGTCATTTCTTGGATATTTTACTGCATATATTGATAGGTGATTTTAATATGCAGTGTATGAAGCAAGGATTTATAAATCCAAAAACAAAATTGTAAGTTATTGTCTATTGTTCAATTCTGACCAATTTTCGGTATGTATTCCCTTTTTAGTTATCGTTGTCCTGTTCGTATGCTGTAGCTACATTCAATTAATACCCTTTGAGTGCAAAAAATCTCAAATTTAAAAGCAAAATTAAAAGATCGGTACGAAGTACGTTTTTACAATTTACGTACAATTTGCGGGTGTGTTCCGCACGCGTTTCGGCACCCTTAAGTACAGTACATGCATCAACTGTCAAGTTAAAAAATAAAAACAAGCCAAAATTACACAATGTAAAAATTAGCTGTAAATTTTTTTGGCGCGCTTTGTACATATCACATTTTATACAACGCTGAAGGCTACCGCCATCTAGTGAAAGAGTTTTGTAACATGAACATAAACACAACGTATTTACTGATTATCGGTGATATTACCGAGCGCATGTTAATTCTGATTGGTAATATTACCGCATAAAACTCGGTAATATTACCCATAAGAATTAACATAACCAAAAGCATAACCGTTTTGGAATTATGGAATAACATATCATAGAATTTTGTTTTTTTCTTTAACTACATGAAGACAACAATTGTACAAAATGTCATCAGAATCAAAGGTGGTGAGAAAACTGTATTGATTTGACATGGAATTACCCAGATACAATAAATAATGCGTCAGCCAAGTTTTATTTTCTTTATACGTATAACTGTTCGGATAAACTGAAATCGAAAAGATTCAGATTGGTACATGACGGAAAATTCATTAATAAGTTTATTGAAATCAATTCTATTTAAAATATTCAATATTCTATTTATAATATTGATTATATAATATTATATTCAATAATCTGTAAAAATTCAATAACGAGTCCATAAGAAATAAAAAAGTTGAATATCGCCCAACCAAAGCTGATCGACAAAAATATTTTTTGATACCAAAAGTAGCTTGTGAGTGTAAGAATATACGTAAGATCTACACTGTGGGCCAAAAAAGTGGTACAAATGTTCAATTACTCATATTTCCAAAATTGTACGTAAATTCAAGCAGGGCATTTCTTTCTAATTGCGTATGTTGTGAGGATTGAAAACATACATTATTCGCAATTCCACTTCTTTTTTGAGTAATAACAGCAAAAAACGATGCTTCAAGCAATTCTTTTTAAAAGAAATATTTGAATTGACTAAATATGATTGGAAATACGAGTGATTAAAAATTTGTTCCGTTTTCTTTTTGGTCCACTGTGTATATGTATATATGTAAGGATACAAAATTTCGTCTTTTTTTTATTGTAATAGCAAAGTTATTCAAGACACCTGTAGGTGTATCCTGTCATGCCTTATTATTAGGTTAGGTATATTAGTCTTTCACTAGATGGCAGTAGCCTTCCGCGTTGCATAAAATGTGGTTTGCCAATACTCGACAGTGTAGAAATTTAAACTCAATTACCTAATAATAAGTCGTTAAAGAGAGTTTCTTAATCACAATATATATACCACCGAACCAGACAACAATCATTTGTCGGCTTGTTATGGGCGTTTTGGTATGAATTGTCGTGGTATGAGTTGTCGTGGTATGAGTTGTCGTGGTATGAGTTGTCTTGGTATGAGTTGTCCTGGTATGAGTTGTCCTGGTATGAGTTGTCCTGGTATGAGTTGTCGTGGTATGAGTTGTCGTGGTATGAGTTGTCCTGGTATGAGTTGTCCTGGTATGAGTTGTCCTGGTATGAGTTGTCCGGGTATGAGTTGTCCTGGTATGAGTTGTCGTGGTATGAGTTGTCCTGGTATCAGTTGTCCTGGTATGAGTTGTCCTGGTATGAGTTGTCCTGGTATGAGTTGTCCTGGTATGAGTTGTCCTGGTATGAGTTTTCCCTTGGTATGAGGTGTCCCGGTATGAGTTGTCCCTTGGTATGAGTTGTCCGGGTATGACTTGTCTTGGTATGAGGTGTGCTGACCCGTTGCGACTATATCTCTATCTCATCCGACGTAGTGCCACTGGACACACTACGCATGCGTCAAGTTTGTGGATTCGATTGGCTAGATTGGCGCTATAGGACAAGCTCCGTATAATCGCTAATACGTATATGGATAATATTGACAGTAGGTCAAAAAAATCTGATGTGGCCAGGCACATGACTTTATCATACAATATATAAAATTATTAGTTGAGCTGCATGAGATTCTATTTGATCGAGAACGATCGTGTTTGCATTAAAATAAAACGAATTAGCCAGGATTTGACAGATATGGACAGTAGATATAGTCAAAAAATCAGCCATTGACAGCTAACCTATTAGTTTTACCAAAAAATGTCATAGACATAAATTATACAAAATTTCGTCAATTTTAATTTATTATTTAACTATTTTAACGAAATTACAGAAATGGCGGCTTATTTGCAAAATCTTAAAAAAATGCATAAGAACATTCTCGAATACACTCGAATACACTCTGAATACTACTCGAAATACACATTGAGTTTGTGTATAACACCAAGATGTTTCAATATTGTTTCACATAGCGTACGTGCGCGCGTGTTTCTCCATGCATTTGCGTGTTGAATTGACGTTTCGCAACCGATGACGTTTCGCAACCGATGACGTTCTGAATACTGTCAAAAGTTGTAAAATATCCTGGCTACTTACTATTAATGCAGACACGATTTCGATCTAATAGAATATGCTCCTGCAGCTAAACTATTAATTTTACCAAAAAATGTTATAGACATAAATTATACCAAATTTCCTCAACTTTAATTTATTATTTATCTATTTTGCCGAAATTACAGAAACGACGGTTCATTTGCAAAATCGTTGAAAAATGCTAAGAGTAAATAGCCAGTTCCTTTGGACCGTTTTGAACCAAAAGCTTTTCAGCTCTCACACATACACACACACACACACAGATATTCTTTTTTCTGCCTTGGTCAGAAATGATCAGGGGGCCCAAAAAGACCTATTTCTGCTAAAATCTCATTTTTTTCGGCAAGATTACAATACTTTATCATACTTCGTATGGTAAAGTAAAAGTAACTTTTAGTTCAAAACATAACATAATGCAACACTTCAGAAAATAAGCAAATAGGTAAATCGGCTACAGCGGTATAAAGACAAAAATCAATCTTAGAATGCTTCTCTAAGTTTCTAGTCATATGGTATATCGGCGATCTTAGCATACTATTGGTTTGTGCTGTCGGCATGTAGAATCGCGCAGGGTGCCTCGTCATCGTTCGGGGAATATTAAAGGACACGCATGACAACAGAGAGGAGCAGTCAATTCCCCCGTCAAGTAGCTTATCGAGAAACCGGGCACTGGACTGCTCCCGTCGTTCAAGCAGCGTCATCATCCCATGACGTTGCAGAAGGTCCTCGTAACTGCAGCCTCTCTGTGGATACATACTATCAAGTCTGAATGACAGGTACTTCAAGAATCTCCTCTGCGTGCGTGCCAGCTCTAGTTGCTGGGTCAGATTTACAGGATAGATTCAGAAAAATTTCCTGAACATCATATCAAATTGTTATGTGAATCTTTGATGATATTATTTAAAAATATCATGAAATTTTTCTGAATCTATCCTGTAAATCTGACCCAGCAACTAGAGCTGGCACGCACGCAGAGGAGATTCTTGAAGTACCTGTCATTCAGACTTGATAGTATGTATCCACAGAGAGGCTGCAGTTACGAGGACCTTCTGCAACGTCATGGGATGATGACGCTGCTTGAACGACGGGAGCAGTCCAGTGCCCGGTTTCTCGATAAGCTACTTGACGGGGGAATTGACTGCTCCTCTCTGTTGTCATGCGTGTCCTTTAATATTCCCCGAACGATGACGAGGCACCCTGCGCGATTGTATGTGCGGTTCATGCGGGGCCTAGTACTTACATAATTAACAAAGAATACCACGTGGATACTCTTTAAAGATCCAAGTAGGACGCTCATACCTGACGTATGAGTGTTGACAGGCTTCTGTTATGATATGGGCTTATTCCTTGTTAAAAATGTGTTTATTTATGTACAATAAATTTGATTTGATATTTTGCATAAAATTGTAGAGTGGAAACGTCCAAAGCAGGAAAAACATATTGGTTAAGTTAATGATCAGTCTGACAGAGTCAACTATGGTTACCGTGACCCGTCCTTTATTTAAGAGGACAGTCCTTTATTTCACTGCTCCATCCTCTAACGTTATTTATTTTCTAAAATAGGCATTTTGTCCTTTATTTTGTTGAATGGTCACAAAGTAAAAAAAAATATATATATTGAACGAGTTTTGTGTACGCCATCAGGACCAGTGTTGTCATCGTGTCGTGCATTAACCCATAGAGCGCAGTAGTGCAGCGGATCGCCAACCGAACACTGGGAGCGTTGATGGGATTCCCCGTTGACATTCACATGCTCGAGCCGGGGAACCTCCCCCTGGCTCGCGTATGTGACATTTTTACGTCTGCTCTTCTAAATTAAATGCTTTGAAGAAAGATATTCTTGTGCAAGAACAAAAACGGAAGCAATCATTTGTAATCGCACCATATTCTTTTGAATCCATTAAAACTGAATTAAGCAAAACAAATTATATAACTTTTTATTCGTATTGTTCGAATCATGGTAGTACTAAATTGTTCTATTCTACTGGTTAGACTATTCTGGTTAGATATTTTTTACCCAATTGCGGTGTCAGAGTAAAAGTTTTGAATATAGATAATATTTCAGGAGAAACTTCAGATATATTAACATATTACATCAAGGAATCATTGTCAAAATTTGAAATTACTAGTAAATTACTCGCTTTGTGTGCTGACAATACCAACAGCAATTTTAGTGGTTCCTAAAGAAAACGAAAGAATAATGATTTATTTAAAACGCAACAATCAAGTAAATGTAAATTTATAGGAGTTAATTGTGCAGCCCACATATTGAACAATTGCATAAGCACTGCTGCACATTGTCGTCCGATAGGTATTGAAGTGATCTTAGTAAACATTTATTGTCATTTCTATATTTACATAGTACGAGTAGAAGAGTTCAAAGAATTTTGTGATGACGCCGAGGTTCAATATAAAAAAACTTCTTGGTTACAGCAAAGCACGCTGGCTGACTCGTTTACCACCTTTAGAAAGAATTTTACAACTATTTAATCCAAGTCATACTTTCTGAATCTGAAAAAATGTCCCACAATTCTGAAAAACTTTTTCAATGAAACGTTAGCAGTGGAATGGTTATTATTTATTCATAACCAAGCCTCAATATTTCACCAATATATATTCAACGTTGAATCACAAGAAATCTCAATGTGCGAAACATCCATACTTCTAAAGGAATTAAAGCCTAAGTTAGTAGAAAGAAAAAATGAGGGGTTTCTTCCTATTGTTATTAGAAAAGTGATTTCAGCGTTAGAAAAATCAGAAAATATACAAGCCAAATTCAATGATGCTGTATACATACCAAACGTGCATAGATTATCTAAATAAATGGGACATGTTTTATTAAAATAGAGGTGTTTGAATGGGTCACATTACGCGAAATACCTTTGTGGGCGAAGGCAGAGGAAAGCTATATTTTTATTTCGAATCATTGGACCGTAAATATACTTGACGGTGAACTATTTGATGTAGTTTCGTGTGTAAGAAAATACGTCACAAATGAAAAGATCGAGACAGAATAACAAGCCCTGCCATCAAACGCTGGTTGAGATTTTGGAACAAAAGAAAAAAAAAATTTACAACAAAAGAAATTGCTTTTAAAAACATCCAAAAAATACGAGACCTTTACTCCTTTACGAGTACATATTTAAAAATTGTTACAGTCTCTGTAACTTTGAACGCCATATTATCCACCTTCGCCGTTAGTGAACTTTATACAAAACTTACATCCAAGTTTCAGGCAATGTTGTCCCCGTTCGTGAACGTTAAACGGCTTCCGTTTGGGCAATTGCTCAAGAAAACGAAATAGCTAGGGTAATTATGAAGTTTTTATTCGCTTTCAGTTGCCAATAAGTGGAACACGATCTGAACAAAAAAGAAGAGAAAAACAAATGCAACCGACGGCTGCACGGATGGATTGCTGTTCGCGTTGACCGAGTTGCATGCCACCTCACGCCATCATGAGGTGTTTCCTTTCGATTTTCGACCGGAAGTGTGCCCGTCGAAACGGCGACAGGGCGCATTCCTTCGATTTTTCTCTGTTGGACTTATAAATACAACGCCCACCTCTCGGAGTAAGTTCGTTTCATTTCGCTATGGCAACTCTGTGTTACGACGGCGCGGAGCTTGTACGTCAGAACAGGCGAGAAAGCGATTTAACTTTTCGAAAGAATTTCGGCGCCACTGCTTCATTTATGGGTTTCTTGTCTTTTATTCGTTTTGGGAAATTGGAAGGTGATTTTGATTAATATCGAACCAATTAGAGGTATGATTGGATTGTTCATTGCAGTATACATTTTTTTGTTGTTACTTTAACGACGAGGATTAGCTGCATATGATAGCGATTAATGGGATTAATTTGCAAAACAAAACAAAATAATTCGTTCCCTAAGAGGCATTATTAGAGCTAGTACGTCCTACAAAACAAGCATCCATAGTGAGCTTAATTTTGCGTTAATTCTGGTATACATCAATTTACCATAAATAAAGGATCTGTAATTTGCTATGCTGACGACACAACGTTAACGTGTAGCAGCACAAATTTTGAGGACGCCATTAAGTTCAGTGATGCGGTTCGGGAGAGACTGAGCGATGGTTCGGCTTTAATAAGCTGAAGCTTAACCCAGATAAGTCCTCAACCATTGTGTTCACATTTCGCAAATACCCGATTGATGTAAATCGGGCACATAGTGAGGTTGTTAAATTCTTGGGGGTACATCTGCACCCGACCCTGAAGTGGGACAATCATGTTTCTGCGGTATGTGTGAATCTAGCCAGGAAAATTCAATAACGCCGTCCAATCAAAACACAGTTTTCGATTCGGTTTGACGTTTGTGATTAAAACGACAACGGATTGTATTTGTCAGAAACCAATATGTCAGAGATTAGTCTTTAGAAACGGGTGATTTTATTACGATATTGTTGTGTAGGATAAAAAATTATGTGTGCACCACGCCCAGAAAGTGGTTTACGGGCCTCAGGAGGTGCCCAGGGTCGCTACGTTAGCCTGTGCAACTCTTCTTTCGCCCCGGAAAAGAACCACTTTCTCGGCTTGCAATAATTGGCATTGCCGAGTGACACTACAGACAATTAATTATCAAACTTATAACCTTAATCGCCAATAATTGACATTGATGACTTAAAATTTACAATTTGAATGACAAGTATTTATCCGGTATCTAAGATGTAAAATGTCACTTTATGATCATGTAGGACATAAAAGTACTAACACTAATTAGTGTATTTAAACTTTTTTAGTAAACACTGTTGTTTTTATGAAAATAGCTATACAGAGTAGAACATAAAAAATACATCGGCTTTAATAAATAATTTTTTCCAAGACACCATTTGCTATATCATTTATTCCATGCGCTTTTACGTTCTGTACTACCCGTAGTAAGTTTACGTTGCAAATATATTTTTCTAAACACTCACAACAATTTTCATTAGTGTGATATACTTGGTCCATAACGGAGAAGAAATGATTGGGCTTCTGTTCGATCCACTTGATATACATGGTTGATGGTGGCACATAGCAATACACGTAAATTTTAGGTGGGTCGATTTATTTGCAGGCAAGTTTGAATTACATCAAAAGAAAATCATGGCCCTGTAACAAACTGGTCCTCGAGTAAAGAACACAATTCACAAGAAAGCGAAACGTCCTTATAAAAAGCTTCTATATCCGTCTCCCTTAGAGAGCTCGAAATAATTCATGTGTTTCGAACTTCTTCCCAACGAAGTTCTTACGTTACAAAGCAACGAGACCCTTAAATCTGATTTATATACGGGTCCCGGATAACATTCCTAAGAACCCTGTACTTCGCCTAACCCCACCACCCAAACATACTCGAGTCGAGCTACTCTCGGCGAACTGAGGAGACTATGACAGACGCTTGCAGAAGCTTACCATTCGTGCCTGTCCGCAATTAAACATTAATATTCCACTCTTCGCCAGCTCACACGCTTCGGTGGGCTATTGCTAGCCGGAGGCTCGATGCAAATTATTGTCTGCCAATGGGGCTCGTGTCAACTGAGGACCCGGATGTTGAAGACTCACGCGAAGCAAACTGGCGGAGCAATGAAATGCAACGGAATCCATAATTAATTGAGCGGTGTACTGCGGCCATGCTACACATATGACCTGGAAAATCAATCGACCACCTCGATGTGAATCCAGGTTCCATGGCGTGGTTTGAGATAAATCTGATTACCATAGGTATGGGAGGATGATTGCACAATATTTTTGAGACGTATTCCTGTACAGCGACAACCCCTAGGCGTTTTCAGATCCTAATTAAGATATATAACAGATATTTTGGTTTACGCGTATTGTTCACCTTTTGAAGTATTTGAAGTATATTCACATCCAACGTAAACTACGTGATAGCAATTTGGAGAAATACAACGAAAATGACGTTAAGCAAGTTACAGAGGCAGCTAAATCAAATTTTAAAAGCTCTTTATGGTCTTGGCCGAAAAACGCCATCATCTGATGTAGATAAACAGATTGACGAATTAACCATTCCTCAATTAATATCATAAAATAAAATTCTACTAGTACACAAAATAAACAATAACTTAATAAAAACAAAAATAAAATTTTAAAATTCCGATGAAGTGCATAAATATGGAACGAGAAAAGACACCTTACAGCAGATACATCCAGAACGATACGGTATGCTTTGGAGGTACTACACAGATACAATGCATTAAATCCCACAAACAGGTAACTGACGACAAGACCACTGCACCCTCAATACCATCAGCCTGAGATAGGACCAGCATCCCATCCCGAGGCGAAGAATATGAGGGAGAAGAAAACATGAACACGTATAATGGCATGTATATTATTCAATGTCGTGTTTTTACATATTTGATTTTTTATTAAACCTCTTTCTACATCAAGTACAAACAGGTTTGATGTTGATGCTTTGGAGTATAAAAACTTCTGTTGTTCATGTTTCGGAATACGAAAACTGTCGTTCTATGTTCCATGTTTTGGAATACGTAAGATAGAAAAATCTGATATCCACGAAACGGGGCCACGGATATAGGGTCAGATACACCAAAATTTATATTATTTATATTTATATTATGAAAATGTTGGTTCGCAATATAATGCATAATAACAAGGTTGACGGTTATCAACCACTTCAACAAGAAGGATTTCACAAGGTATTTAGCACAGTTAAGCAGATACAAAACATCAAAATACAAATGAATAATGCAATGAAAGTCATATGACATTACATCTAGCCTGCGTTGACTACGATACATCTTTGCTTATGTCGAACTGGTGGCCGTATTCCAAGCGATGGACATTTCGAAATTCACGATAAAAACATAATCTAAGGAAACATATACGAAAAAGCGACATTACAGGTGAAAATCTAAGAGGAGACAGACAGTGAGTACATATAAGATATACAACTCGGATTCGCATATGACAAGCTAAAAGACAGAACTAAATCAATTATTAAGTATACCAATCAACCACGATGTCAATGATTAACTGAGAAAAACTATTTACCGTGTATACAACATGAGTTTTTTCCAACAAACAATAGTGAGGTGAAAGCCAAAGCTGGCGCCATCCATGCCAACTACTAGTGTCAAAAACACCAACCGCTCCCTATCGCGGGCAACGGTGTTACACTGTAAAAAAAGACGAAAAAGTAAAAGTAAAAAGGTTTGTTTGCCAGTCAAAGCAATAACTCAGTCAAATTTCCCAAATTCGCTCCCGACTGATCCAAAAGTAGCCTATCATCTATAGTCGTGTTTAGGGTTAACAGATGAGCGTATGCCAAGCTGAGGTCTGTGTCTGTGTCTGAACGTAGATTCATGGTATTACGAGTACTCTGTATTCCCACCAAAAAAGCTTTATTGGAATCTAAGAGAAATACCCACCAGTATTTTTTGACAGAAAAGATATCGGCATAATATCTCGGCTCTGGAACCCAGTTTTTAACCTTCGCCTAAACCCACATCTTTACATATTTTTTAGTAATTTTTTTTATTATGCACTTTGTTTATTATGTACCTATATTCTTCGTGTTTAATAAGGTGACATTTGTTCTGCTAAACGTAATACTTTCTGAGATATTGATGCAAAAAGGTCGACAGCATTTCAAAATCATGAGCAAAAAAAATCAATTAAAAACAATCAGTGATTAAAAGATTCATTTGAAATGCTGTCCACCTTTTTGCATCAATATCTCAGAAAGTATTACGTTCGGGTCCTCAGTTGACACGAGCCCCATTGGCAGACAATAATTTGCATCGAGCCTCCGGCTAGCAATAGCCCACCGAAGCGTGTGAGCTGGCGAAGAGTGGAATATTAATGTTTAATTGCGGACAGGCACGAATGGTAAGCTTCTGCAAGCGTCTGTCATAGTCTCCTCAGTTCGCCGAGAGTAGCTCGACTCGAGTATGTTTGGGTGGTGGGGTTAGGCGAAGTACAGGGTTCTTAGGAATGTTATCCGGGACCCGTATATAAATCAGATTTAAGGGTCTCGTTGCTTTGTAACGTAAGAACTTCGTTGGGAAGAAGTTCGAAACACATGAATTATTTCGAGCTCTCTAAGGGAGACGGATATAGAAGCTTTTTATAAGGACGTTTCGCTTTCTTGTGAATTGTGTTCTTTACTCGAGGACCAGTTTGTTACAGGGCCATGATTTTCTTTTGATGTAATTCAAACTTGCCTGCAAATAAATCGACCCACCTAAAATTTACGTGTATTGCTATGTGCCACCATCAACCATGTATATCAAGTGGATCGAACAGAAGCCCAATCATTTCTTCTCCGTTATGGACCAAGTATATCACACTAATGAAAATTGTTGTGAGTGTTTAGAAAAATATATTTGCAACGTAAACTTACTACGGGTAGTACAGAACGTAAAAGCGCATGGAATAAATGATATAGCAAATGGTGTCTTGGAAAAAATTATTTATTAAAGCCGATGTATTTTTTATGTTCTACTCTGTATAGCTATTTTCATAAAAACAACAGTGTTTACTAAAAAAGTTTAAATACACTAATTAGTGTTAGTACTTTTATGTCCTACATGATCATAAAGTGACATTTTACATCTTAGATACCGGATAAATACTTGTCATTCAAATTGTAAATTTTAAGTCATCAATGTCAATTATTGGCGATTAAGGTTATAAGTTTGATAATTAATTGTCTGTAGTGTCACTCGGCAATGCCAATTATTGCAAGCCGAGAAAGTGGTTCTTTTCCGGGGCGAAAGAAGAGTTGCACAGGCTAACGTAGCGACCCTGGGCACCTCCTGAGGCCCGAAAACCACTTTCTGGGCGTGGTGCACACATAATTTTGTATCCTACACAACAATATCGTAATAAAATCACCCGTTTCTAAAGACTAATCTCTGACATATTGGTTTCTGACAAATACAATCCGTCGTCGTTTTAATCACAAACGTCAAACCGAATCGAAAACTGTGTTTTGATTGGACGGCGTTATTCACACATACCGCAGAAACATGATTGTCCCACTTCAGGGTCGGGTGCAGATGTACCCCCAAGAATTTAACAACCTCACTATGTGCCCGATTTACATCAATCGGGTATTTGCGAAATGTGAACACAATGGTTGAGGACTTATCTGGGTTAAGCTTCAGCTTATTAAAGCCGAACCATCGCTCAGTCTCTCTCGAACCGCATCACTGAACTTAATGGCGTCCTCAAAATTTGTGCTGCTACACGTTAACGTTGTGTCGTCAGCATAGCAAATTACAGATCCTTTATTTATGGTAAATTGATGTATACCAGAATTAACGCAAAATTAAGCTCACTATGGATGCTTGTTTTGTAGGACGTACTAGCTCTAATAATGCCTCTTAGGGAACGAATTATTTTGTTTTGTTTTGCAAATTAATCCCATTAATCGCTATCATATGCAGCTAATCCTCGTCGTTAAAGTAACAACAAAAAAATGTATACTGCAATGAACAATCCAATCATACCTCTAATTGGTTCGATATTAATCAAAATCACCTTCCAATTTCCCAAAACGAATAAAAGACAAGAAACCCATAAATGAAGCAGTGGCGCCGAAATTCTTTCGAAAAGTTAAATCGCTTTCTCGCCTGTTCTGACGTACAAGCTCCGCGCCGTCGTAACACAGAGTTGCCATAGCGAAATGAAACGAACTTACTCCGAGAGGTGGGCGTTGTATTTATAAGTCCAACAGAGAAAAATCGAAGGAATGCGCCCTGTCGCCGTTTCGACGGGCACACTTCCGGTCGAAAATCGAAAGGAAACACCTCATGATGGCGTGAGGTGGCATGCAACTCGGTCAACGCGAACAGCAATCCATCCGTGCAGCCGTCGGTTGCATTTGTTTTTCTCTTCTTTTTTGTTCAGATCGTGTTCCACTTATTGGCAACTGAAAGCGAATAAAAACTTCATAATTACCCTAGCTATTTCGTTTTCTTGAGCAATTGCCCAAACGGAAGCCGTTTAACGTTCACGAACGGGGACAACATTGCCTGAAACTTGGATGTAAGTTTTGTATAAAGTTCACTAACGGCGAAGGTGGATAATATGGCGTTCAAAGTTACAGAGACTGTAACAATTTTTAAATATGTACTCGTAAAGGAGTAAAGGTCTCGTATTTTTTGGATGTTTTTAAAAGCAATTTCTTTTGTTGTAAAATTTTTTTTTCTTTTGTTCCAAAATCTCAACCAGCGTTTGATGGCAGGGCTTGTTATTCTGTCTCGATCTTTTCATTTGTGACGTATTTTCTTACACACGAAACTACATCAAATAGTTCACCGTCAAGTATATTTACGGTCCAATGATTCGAAATAAAAATATAGCTTTCCTCTGCCTTCGCCCACAAAGGTATTTCGCGTAATGTGACCCATTCAAACACCTCTATTTTAATAAAACATGTCCCATTTATTTAGATAATCTATGCACGTTTGGTATGTATACAGCATCATTGAATTTTTTGGCTTGTATATTTTCTGATTTTTCTAACGCTGAAATCACTTTTCTAATAACAATAGGAAGAAACCCCTCATTTTTTCTTTCTACTAACTTAGGCTTTAATTCCTTTAGAAGTATGGATGTTTCGCACATTGAGATTTCTTGTGATTCAACGTTGAATATATATTGGTGAAATATTGAGGCTTGGTTATGAATAAATAATAACCATTCCACTGCTAACGTTTCATTGAAAAAGTTTTTCAGAATTGTGGGACATTTTTTCAGATTCAGAAAGTATGACTTGGATTAAATAGTTGTAAAATTCTTTCTAAAGGTGGTAAACGAGTCAGCCAGCGTGCTTTGCTGTAACCAAGAAGTTTTTTATATTGAACCTCGGCGTCATCACAAAATTCTTTGAACTCTTCTACTCGTACTATGTAAATATAGAAATGACAATAAATGTTTACTAAGATCACTTCAATACCTATCGGACGACAATGTGCAGCAGTGCTTATGCAATTGTTCAATATGTGGGCTGCACAATTAACTCCTAATAATTTACATTTACTTGATTGTTGCGTTTTAAATAAATCATTATTCTTTCGTTTTCTTTTGGAACCACTAA
The DNA here is from genome assembly GCA_964023965.1 of Melinopterus prodromus. Taxonomy (NCBI): domain Eukaryota; kingdom Metazoa; phylum Arthropoda; class Insecta; order Coleoptera; family Scarabaeidae; genus Melinopterus; species Melinopterus prodromus. Next base: position 29,895,067 of record OZ030392.1, read on the forward strand.
AATTGCTGTTGGTATTGTCAGCACACAAAGCGAGTAATTTACTAGTAATTTCAAATTTTGACAATGATTCCTTGATGTAATATGTTAATATATGTGAAGTTTCTCCTGAAATATTATCTATATTCAAAACTTTTACTCTGACACCGCAATTGGGTAAAAAATATCTAACCAGAATAGTCTAACCACTAGAATAGAACAATTTAGTACTACCATGATTCGAACAATACGAATAAAAAGTTATATAATTTGTTTTGCATTACAGTTTTAATGGATTCAAAAGAATATGGTGCGATTACAAATGATTGCTTCCGTTTTTGTTCTTGCACAAGAATATCTTTCTTCAAAGCATTTAATTTAGAAGAGCAGACGTAAAAATGTCACATGCGCGAGCCAGGGGGAGGTTCCCCGGCTCGAGCATGTGAATGTCAACGGGGAATCCCATCAACGCTCCCGGTGTTCGGTTGGCGATCCGCTGCACTACTGCGCTCTATGGGTTAATGCACGACACGATGACAACACTGGTCCTGATGGCGTACACAAAACTCCTACAATATATATATATTTTTTTACTTTGTGACGATTCAACAAAATAAAGGACAAAATGCCTATTTTAGAAAATAAATAACGTTAGAGGATGGAGCAGTGAAATAAAGGACTGTCCTCTTAAATAAAGGTACGGGTCACGGTAACCATAGTTGACTCTGTCAGACTGATCATTAACTTAACCAATATGTTTTTCCTGCTTTGGACGTTTCCACTCTACAATTTTATGCAAAATATCAAATCAAATTTATTGTACATAAATAAACACATTTTTAACAAGGAATAAGCCCATATCATAACAGAAGCCTGTCAACACTCATACGTCAGGTATGAGCGTCCTACTTGGATCTTTAAAGAGTATCCACGTGGTATTCTTTGTTAATTATGTAAGTACTAGGCCCCGCATGAACCGCACATACCACACACAGTAGTACTCACACAACCCCTGAGAGATGTCCAGAGGAGAGAGTTTTCAAGAATTTGGTGTCATTATAATCGGAAGAATTTTATCTATCAAATAATCAAGGTGGGTGACTACCTTGACTATTAGTACGTACACGGGAAAACGTTAGAGGGTGCCAGTAATATAATATCGGCCAAGATCAATTTAGTTAGTGTTTATTTGACAAGTTTCGACAATTTTTACCAATTCATCCACCTAGATTAAAAAAGAAAAAGTTATTTTTTTGTTCCCTTGGTGATAAAATTGATGATCGATGTTTTTGTGCTCAGAAATTCATCCTGATTCTAAATTTGACAAAAGTAATATAGAGTGCCATTTAAAATTTCAATGATGACGTCTTTTCCGGAAAACCGGAAATTACATTAACCGCATACAGGAGATCAGCCAACTTGTCCAATTTTTTTTTTTGTGATTAAATCCACATGAGAGGTTAGGTTTGAGGTAAATTTTCTTGTTATGCATGAACTGCGACAGTTACTTTTACCTAAATGAATGAAAAGAAGAGATTGAAGGTATATCTGGCAACTGTATATTGCTGAAGATCTGTTCAAAGTTTGCATCATATACTTACTCTGCGTAGAAGCGCTGACGTAGGGATGTTGTTACTTCTTAACACTGTTAATTTTAAGCCCAAAGCAGCAACATAATACACGAATTAGTAAAACAAAACAAAATTAATGTACACTTCAAAATTACTGTATACAGCGCCCTAATCATAACAATAAATTCATTGAGAGAATTATGTAGTATGCGTTTAATATTCTAGAGTAAACAGTGTTGGTTAAAATACGCCAGTAGTAAATTAGGCTGTTGATCGGCAAATAGGCGATCCTGCGATGCAAGTACTGCCGTTTAAGAATGTGTAAACAAGGATGCTCTGCCTGGTCTAGGCAGTAGCCAAGCATGGCGTACCAATTAATTTATTCATCACTTCAAATTGTATAATTAATTGCCCGGCGGTGGCAACAAAAAGGCCATTCTTTTAAAATTGGTTCCGTGATTCAGAGCACGGTTGAAAGGCTGGAACGCAAATAGAATATAAAGTTCACCTATGCAATGTGTATCGATCTAGACCCGTATAAATTTAGACGCTCAATTGCGAATGCCGGTCGGACTGCCCGTCTGTCAAGAAATTGAACAGCTTGGTGTTTATATCTGTCGCTACCATTCTACTAGTATACCGAGCAATCGCTCGTTTGAAATCTCATCAATTTAATGAAGCTCATGTGAGCCGTTGGTGGACAATTTGTTAATATTACTAGGAAACAAGAGATACTCGCACATTTAAATTACAATGTATATCGAAAAAGAACAACAGGCCGTACCTTTGTTGTATAGCATTGTTTTATTAGTGTAAATCCGGCATTAATTTTTGTAAGCAGTTGGTGTCCAATCACACAAGTGATTATAATAGAGAAATTGCATTAATTTCATTAATTCAGTTTCGCAATGTTGCCCCAAGAGCATGGGGAATGGCTATTCCTTATTACAGTAAAGCTTATTGAGAAATGTTTAATTGTTGGTTACAGGAATCATAGAGTGGCAAAATTTCTAATATTTAATAGAAAAAATACACTGTGGACAGTTGGTGCGCAATTAATCAAAATTATATTTAAAATGTATTCATTTGTTTTTGCCTATTATCATTTCTCCACAAAATCAACATATCGGCCCAAGTATATAAAAATGTGGACTGTCATTTCTTTGGCGGAGGTATTCGCCCTGTGCATACCCCGTGGAAGGGAGTTGCGAAACGATGTAAGCGCCCGTAGCGGAGAAATACCGGGAAACACTATGTGCAGTAGTGCACGGCGGTCTGTACGGGGACGCCAGCATATCCTCCAATACCCTCTAATACCCTCAAATTACCCTCCAGTACCCTCAAAATACTGTCCAATCCCTCATTTGACCTTAAAATGTGTTGTCAATAATTGTGTTTAATTTATTAAACTGGTTGTTTATAAAAAATAAATTTTAGCGCACTAGCTTTTAACTATTTAATAAGTAATATAAAATATTATGCCATATGAGAACTGTAAATGACAATTGTCGATATCTGTACCAGATCAAATGACAAATAAACCTTATTATTATTATTATTACTAAATACCCTCGAAATACTCTCCAATGCCCTCGAAATACCCTCCAATACCCTCAAAATACCCTCCAATATCCTCAAAATACCCTCCAATACCCTCAAAATACCTTCCAATACCCTCAAAATATCCTGGAGGATAAGCTGGCGTCCCCGAACAGACCAGCAACTGCGGTCGATTTAAATATCCACGATTTAAGGGTCGGTGCGAAACGAGAAAAACGCGTTTTTACGAAGTTGGTAGTATCATAGTAGTATACTACCAACTGCACGATCCACGGTGACCTTGAAACGATTATCACAACTTTTTACCGTTCATTGTAATTGTTTATTCCCAAATCTTTTGCATTCACGTAATTAAACATAAACGAACAATGATCACAACAGGCAGAACCTATCCAAACTGTAAATACAAAACCAATTTGTAGTCACAATTTGCACGACGAGATGGCGCCAAGTGTCAATAAGCAGGATTACAGTACAATATTTATGTGATTAATGCACAAGACGCGTTAACTACAATTTATTTTAGTACGGTTGTATATACCATTCGGTTTAGGAGAGCATGGGTGTTAAATTCTCTAGTTTATCTCCATTGTATCTATTTTGTGCGGTTATTAGATACTTAAAAATCATCAATAAATAGAGATAATTGAAATGAGATATTCATTAACAATCTTGACAATTCAGATATTAATTTAATTGTCTCTTACGAATGCCTTGTACATTTTTATTTTGCATGATTTCTGTGTGGTAAGCTTAATCGGTTGCCGACCGTTAAATAGCCATGATTTGACAGATATTTTGATTATTATATTGACAATATTGTCCAAACATCAGCGTTTGACACAGTTTGACACCATTTGACACTGCATTATAGTATGATAAAGTATTGTAATCGTAAAAAGAACGAACATATTGGGAATTGACACAGTTTTGTAACATAATACTTGTCTAGTTTCCTCTGTCTAAGTTTCCATAGGTGTCCCAAAGTTAGGACACCAAGAGACATCATGTTGAATCTTCCAGTGTAAGAAGTTCTACAAATTTCTTTTTCAATTGAAAAGGCGGACGATAATCTTGACGAATTTGTTTACAATATGGGGATAGTAACGGGGTAGGGATTAGGGATCGAAGAAAAAATTTCAAATGCAAGAAAAGTTACTTTTGAATCAAAATGTTGTGTAATTATGTTGTGTCTTTTTATTCTTATTCCGGATTACGAAATTCTATAATTCTATAATTATTTATTCATGAGATAAGATGGATGCATTTGATCTACAGTACTTACTATTACACTGACGTAACATGCGCTCTAGTCAAAACGCTATTTCTTGAAAATAATTCATGCTGTTTCTGTAATCCTGTATTCTTGAAACAGAGTGGACATAGTTTTATTTCAAGATTCACATCTATAGGGAATCCAGCAAAAGATTTGAAAAGTAAGAAGAGTGATTTATACTTCATCAATATCCCTTAAACCGTTGAAATTACCACACACGTATATCACAGTGGCTTAATCTATTCGACGGACGATTCTGACATGACGCTTATAATTAATAGTACTTAATTAATGAACACACTGCGAGGGACGTCGGAGGGCTGGAGTGGGTGGGATAGCAGCACTGATCCGTCGCGCGTAATTGCCCTTACAAATTGCTCGCGCCGATAAAAACGACCCGTCGCGCAAAAAAGGAATAAAATAAGGTATTAATTCGATTTTAAATCGGCGAAATTTACAACTGTAAACAACAGCAAAAAAGATCGGCGCGCTCGTGTTATTTTTTACGGGGCGGGGCGCTTTGCGCTGATTTACCTTTTACGGCGTCGACGGGAGCCATTTATAAAAAGGGCACATTTTTATCGCGCCTCGGCTATATATATTAGGCAGCGTTAAAAACAACACAAATTTGGGTGCCTCCCGACGCGCCAGAATGAAATAGCAAGGGGCGTACTGACAATAAATTTATGAACGTGGGGTAGTTTAAAGATATTTGGGAATTATAGTCATTTAATTGCTTAGACAATTTTTGGTTGCTTATTTAATAAAAGGAATAATAAATTAATACGTCCCACTGCCTGGCAAAGGCCTCTCCATCGGATATCCACACTCCTAATACCATACCTATATCGAGAATCACTCAGATTTTTTTTTTGTCCACTTATCGTCACTCATGCGACCGACATGGCCGGTCCACAGTTTTACAGTTTTAGCAACACTAAACGCCAAGACTTTTCTCTGCTGGTTTCGTTTCTGTTTCTACAGTGTGTCCAGAAACGTCCGCATCATATGGTTTTTTATTATCCATTTCTCTTAAAATTTTATTCTTTATAAAAGTTGGCGGCTTGTATGCAACCAATACGGCAATAGTAAAATATGTAAATTTCGGTACCATATACCAACCGCTTCAAAATATATGAATTTGTGATAAGAGTAAAGTATCATCTACATCTACAGAAAAGCAATTATCTCGATGTTGCTGATACTTTCAATGAAAACACCCGGACAACAAAATTGCCCATTCTAGGATAATCAGCAAATTCAAGCAAACTGGGTCTGTTGAAAATCTCTTAAAGAAACACAACAAAAAATATATTGCCGAAAATAAGAAAGCAAGTTTACCAGTGTTGCAAGCGGTAATCGCTCATAGAACGACTTCGGTTCGTGAAATTGCTTCTCACACCCAACCCAGTAAATCAACAGCACATAACATACCAAAACTGAACAAATATCACCTTTTAAAAAATTCGAAATTTATAAGTACGCTAACGGAAAGACACTATGGCATCTGTACAATACCTATGACATCAGACCTGATGCCATAGGTGTGACTTCGCCATCTGGTTTGAGGGGGACATGGAAGAGGACAGATTGTTTTTTTGTTAATATTCTATGGATAGACGAGGCAATTACGTCAAATAGCACTATTTTTTTCACAAAATAGCCATTTGTGGACACAAGAAAACCCGAATCGTACGGTAGAATGCCGATATTAGTACCATTTTAAACCAATGTACTATGCGGTATTTGATACAATCAAATACCTTTTTTGGGCCCTTTTTTGATAAAGTTTAAATGTAGACTTGTATCTTTATCTTCAGTTCCTGAACAGCGTGTTAACACCTTTTTTAAACACCGTCAAGAAGTTTTTAAACCAGAAATTAGGTTAGAAATTATTAAATTTTACTTCTAAACTACATCTTCAAGTAAAGTTTATCGGTAATAATGAAGTTATACCAGATACCGTAGTCTCTTGCTTTTAGTTTAATAGTTATTTTGGTTTATAAAGGTGAAATTTGTACAGTTTCTGTATGTTATGTGATACTCATTTTCTGCATTGGGTGTGAGAAGCAATTTATCAAACCGAAATCATTCTATGGTCGATTACCGCTTGCAACACTGGTAAACTTGCTTCCTTATTTTTGGCAACATATATTTAGTGGTGTTTCTTAAAGTGATTTTCAACAAACCCAGTCTGCTATGATTTTTGTATGATTTTTTTTTCATATGATGTGACTTTCCTGGACGCACTGTATGTTTTATGGATATGTTTAGGTTTACGCTTTCCATCTTCCTTTATGTTGTTTTCAGACGTTTTAATTGCTTGTTGCTTAGAGCACATGATTCTGCGGCGTAGGACATAATCGGTAAATTGTAGGCGTTTGCCTTTAAGAATGTGTATTGTGGGTATGTCGTCCTTAAAAGATGTTTTAGGGACTAAAAAGATTTCCAAGAGTTGTTCCGTCTACGTTCAATTACCTCTTCCCCTGCCCTGAAAACAAGATCAGTATTCCAAGGTAAGTAGGCATAATCCTCTACCACCCGCACCTCCATGCCGTTCAATGTCACTGGTTGAGGATTGCCTGTTATGGTACCTACCAACTTATTTTTTTGATTATAACCAGAAATTATTAGGTCCCCGGTTCAGATCCAGTTTGTGGCTGTGATTTTTTATTTATTTAAAATTTACATCCCATCGGTATGTCACCATATTCTATACTTTCATATGTTTTTTAAGCTTCATTACCAGCCCCACATTCTCGTTTTTTTTTCTTCCTAGTTTGATCAGAGGTCTGTCCATTCTTAGAGTTGCCTTACTGCTGTCATAGATGTTTTTTATAATACGAATGAATTTATGCTCCAAGCCATGACTTTCCAATGCCTCCCAAGTGCTACGGCGAGAGGTGGAATCAAAGACCTTGTAGTAGTCCATAAATCCTAATGCCAAATTGATGTTGTATTTTAAAATAAATTTTACAGTTGGTAGTTTTATTAGGTTTTAATATGTATGGACATTTAAAAAGAAAAATCTGCGATAGTAAAATTAATAAATTTAAAAGAACATTACATAAATCCAGTGTTTATAAACACTGAATTCCAAACAAGCAATTCTTATGTTACAATTTATAAGTTAAATTCGACTCCGAATCCTGATAATAAGTAGATCGACCCCGACTTTACTGACTGAGTTTCTCTTAAACTTGGACAGCTCAGCCCTAGATTGAACAGTTATCTTATTTGTATGTGCTTATCTCCGCAGTGATATCTTCAGAAATCTTTAGAACAGAAATGAAAAATGTGGCCAAAAAGTATTGCCCAGAAACTAATCAGACCAAAGATATCGGAAGAACAACGTAATTAATTAACATATATAGAATGACTTCGGCGACAATGCTTTGGAATGTTCCATCGGTGACGGAACATACAGCTTCTGTAATTTTCCAATTTGCCTTTTACCGCGGTGGTGTGGAAGAACCAGATACTGGAAAGTTTTCATTTGCCTAACTATCGTATGTACAAATAAAAGATACAATGAACTCGGTGATGACGGTCCCACTGCGTTGCACTTCTTGATGGGCTGCGTCGACCACTTGACGATGGTTGTATTTGAACAGCATATGTTGATTCTGTCTTGATATTCTTGTTTTCCAATTCTGACTTTTGTAAATTCAAAGCTAACTGGCATGCGCTGTCAAATGTTATGTCAGATTTGGTTAACAAATTAGCTTGAATTTGGGTGTTACTCATGCCACATACCAATCTATCTCTTAATGCGGTTGGCAAAAATGGTCCAAAATCGCTAATTCTTTCGTATTGTTATAATTCTTTATTTCCATGAAATATTTATTTTTTTTTTTTTATTTTTTTTTTATCATATAAAATGGTTGCTACTCTTCTGCTCCTTCAACGTCCATCTGGGTATTGAGTGATCCTCTTCCCAGTGGGCGGCATTGAAGGTCTACGTTGTTTGTCTGTTGTGTGTTGGTCACGTCCCAATCATTGTCTCAATTGGTGTTGTATAAGCATATATTTTATTTTAAGTTTGAAGGTTTGGTATGTTTGTTTTTTTATATGCTGGTCTATCTTATTGTATGTGTCTATCGTTCGGGTGGTTATGTTTTGGGAGTATTTGCTTCTCTTATATTTGTGTGTTCTGAGGTTTGTTCTTGTTCTGATATGATAGTTGTGGAAGTCGTTCGATTTTTTAAATACAATATCGGTTTTTGTAATGTTGTTATCTATCTTAAATAGCAGATTTAGACTATTAAATGTTATTCGTTGTGGTATTGTTAATTCGTGTGTCATTTCCATCACGTCCTTTGTTGGTGTCAGCCTTGGTATTCTGTATAATATTTTTAGTATTTTATTCTGTTGTCTTTGTATTTTGTTTATGTTTGTTTGTGTTGTGTTTCCCCATACAGTTAGTAGGTATGTTATGTTTGAGACAAATAAGGCATTGTATATAGTTTTCTTCAGGTGGTTGGGTACATATTTACTGATTTTATATATTTGTGCTATGGTTATAGAGTTCTTCTGTATTATTTTTGATATGTGTTTGTCCCATTTTAGAGTGTTCTGAATGTGGAGTCCAAGATAGTTCGTCTCGGTAAGTTCGGAAATTATCGTATCGTTTATCTTCACATTTATTTTTGTTTGTGTCTTGGTCGGGTTAAATATTAGGTAATTTGTTTTTGTTTCGTTTATTGTTAAGATATTATTCTCACACCATATTTGCAGTTTGGTCATATCTGCATTGATGGAATCTTGGAGCTTTCTCTCATTTTTATTTGAATATGCTATGCATATATCGTCTGCATACATATATAATTTTCCTTCCAGGTCTTGTTCAACGATGTCGTTTGTATACAAGATATATAACAGGGGAGGAATATTTCCTCCTTGTGGTATGCCGTATGTGGCATAGTCCGGGTCGCTGTAAGTGTTATTTATCTTTGTCATCTGTTGTCGGTCTTGTAGGTATGTTCTTAGTAGTTCTAGATTCTTGTCTCTTATCCCAATAGCTTCTAATTTTTTAACTAATGTGTGTCTGCTAACTGTGTCAAAAGCTTTCCGCATGTCTATAAAAACAGTTACAACAGTTTCTCTATCGTCCATTTTTTGTGCAATATATGTTATTAAATCTATCACTGCTGACGTTGTTCCAGAGTTTTTTTGAAATGCGTATTGCCGTTTGTTTATTATTTTGTTTGTTTTAATATGTTTCTCTAAGCGTATTTTTATTACCGTTTCCAGGATCTTGTTTAGTGTGGATGTGAGCGAGATGGGACGATAGTTTTCTGGTTTATAAGCCTGTCCTTTTTTAAATATTGGTTTTATTATTGCTTTCTTCATAGATGTTGGGTAATGGCCTTCGGTAATGGTGTTGTTGATCAGTTTTGTTAATATTGGTGTCAGTATGTCACTGTTTTTCTTAATAAAGGTGGTGGTAATCTCGTCTAGTCCTGGTGCTTTGTTATTTTTGAGTCCTTGTATTATGTTCCGTATCTCTTCTTCTGTTGTGTTGCTGAATTCAGTTGGTGGGACCGGTAATGGTTGTATAGGAACAGTGTTAGGTCTATGCTTTTTGGCAAGTTTTTCTCCTATTTTCGCAAAGTAACTATTTATTTCGTTTGCCATTTCTTTATTGTCCGTTGTTATAGTTCCATTAGTTTTCTGTATTTGGATAATATTGTCTTCTGTCTTGTTTCTTCTGTTTAAAATGTTGTTTATTAGGCGCCAGGTCTTTTCGGGATTGTGTTGGCATTTAGAAAAATGTCGTTGGATATACATTCTTTTTTCATATTCTATTTTTTGTGTTATTTCTTTCCTTTGTCTTTTATATTTCTGTTGTAGGTAGATGTTGTCTGGGTTTCTTCTATGCTTTTTGTGGGTATTATTTCTTTCTTTTATTAATGTTACAATATCTTCGCTTATCCAGGGACATTCTGTCCTTCTTTTAATTGTTCTTGTTGTTCGGGAGTTTTTTATTATGTTGTGCAATTTATCGGATAGTTGATCAAGGTTTTCTATTTCTTCTTCAAGCATTTTTTGTATCTCTAGTCGGTTCTTATCGTGGTCTATTGTTGTACGTTCTTGGTGGGAGTAGTGTAGTTTGGGTCTTTCGTCTGTCTTTATTTTTGTAGCAATTGGAGAGTGGTCCGAGATGTTTGTTGGTAGAATTTTTAGGTGTTCTATTATGTGTCTATTGTTGGTAATCACGTGGTCTAAAATTGTGTTGTCTCCGGTCGGGTTTGTTCTTGTATAGTATTGTTTGTCTTTTTTGTTTATTATTTCGTATCCCTCTTCTCGTAGGGTTAATTTGTAGTCCTTGGTTGTCTGATTGTTTTCTGCAATATTGATATTGAAGTCTCCAATCACAATATGCTGTTTCCTCCTATTTATAATTGATGTCTTCAGCGCCTGTTTCAGCTGTGAAATATTAATCTGGGGGGGTTTGTATACTAGGGTGACATACGATGCTAAGTTGTTCAGGAATATTGTTATAATTTCTACTTTGTTATTTGTTATTTTTAGCTTTGTAGTGTATTTAATGTCTTTTCTAATATATATTACAATTCCTCCGCCTCTAGTTTCTCTCGACAGGAATTCCGCTTCATAGTTGTCTAGCTTATACTGACTTTCTTCCTGCTCTCGTAACCATGTTTCTGTAATAGCTATTATTTCCGGGTTGTTATGCATACGGGGTATCGTCTCGATCTCATGAAATTTGTTTTTTATACTTCGTACGTTATGTAGATATATTGAATACATTTTTATTTCCTCAATTTATTTTTATTTTTTTCTTGTAATTTCCTTATGATTAGGTTAAGCGTTCTAGGTCTTCTATGCTTTTTATAATTATTTTTTGTGTGTCATCTTTGTTCTTTTTCATGTATATGTTTCCATCTCTTGTCCAAACAAATCTGTATTTTTTTTCTTTTTTAGCTTGTCTTGCTTTATAGAACAAGGTAGCCTTTTGTCGTGTTAGTTGTTCATTTATGTAGATTTCTTTGCTACTTCCCTTCAGATCACACTCATCTGTCTTGATCGAACCGATTGTCTTTCTTGCTTGCAATATTTTTCCTTTGACTTCTACGTTTTTTAGCTCTACGACAATCGGACTGTGGTCTTGCTTTCCATTGTTTCTCTTGCAAGAAATGATGTCGCTCTTTTCAATTTTCAGGCTCATGCCTTTGAATACTTTCTCTACAGCATCGCACAGCATCTCCTGACCCCCTCTCGATTCTTGCTTGTCAATTCCGTTGATCATTATATTATTTTTTATGTGTTTCCATTCGGAGACATCTACCGCCTCTTCCAGTTGTTCCATTCTCTCCTTCATAAGTTCTCTCTCCTTTCTTTCTTCCTTTAAAGTTTTCTTTAGGTCTTTGTTTTCCTTTTTAATTTCTTCCAGAACAGATGACATAAATTCTACTGATCGTTTCAGCTCTTTGACTGTCTTTACCAATTCCTCTAATTTTCCCTCCAAGCCCTCTGCTTCGCTCTCGCTCTCACTGCCATTTCCATGTTTGGTACTTCTGGTTTTCGGTTTGGTCATGTTTTTTGTTTGTTTGTTTTTTTTTTTTTTGTTTTTTTTTCTACTTTTTTTTATATTTTTCCTTTTTTCCTTTTTTTAATATATATTATATTTGTTTGGTTTTAATTACAAAGGATCAGGGATTAAACAAGGACACACTTCACACCTCGGGGCCTCTCGAGGTGTCTAACAAAACAAGACAAGAGGGCCGCGGTACGTAGGAAATATTTCTATGGGAACTGGTATATGTACGTATTCGGTCAAAGTGACCGGTTTCAGAGTTCAATCGAGGAAAAAACAACAGTCGATATACTATTTAGTTATATTGGTTGTTTGCTTACTGTTTTCCTTGCCTCAGTTTTACCTTCCAGCACGGTATTTACACTCTCCGAGAGCACGTAAGAAGCACTACACGCTGATATAAAGCTTGATTAATAACTCCTTTGCCTTCCACTCGAAAAAACACTCGAAGATCGGAGCACAACAAAACGTGACAGTTCTCTCACACACAACTCGCCAGCGTAGACGGGTACTGGTTTCCGGCAATAGTTATACGTGGAGAAGGGGTTAAAATTTCGGTATATAAGACCTAGCAAACCGCGACGAAGCAGGCAAAGTATAATAATAATAATAAATGACTTTATTCAAAAAAACATTCCTAATAATATACATCCTAATAATATCCTAATATCCTAATAATATCCATATACATTCCTAATAAGTGGTTAATATTTGAATATTTCACTAAAAGCAATTTAATAAACCTATTTAAAAATAGAATTTTAATTCTTAATTAGATTTGTTTAGTAATCGATGAAATTAAATATATAAAAAGTTGTTAAGAACAAAGTTTTTTACTGTTACTCGAAAGCGTTTATATAGTTTTTTTTACACACGAACAAAGGACCAGCATCAATTTCGTACCGTTTCCTGTCTTTATTCAGATAGTACCGCAAAATCCGCATAAGATAACGTGCTATTTGCGGCCCTATTGGTTGGAGGTGATTATAATTTATACATTTTCTCTAAACTGAAAATATGTTGACATAATTTTTTATTTTGTAGCCGATCCCGTTATTGCAATAAGTCTTTCAACAATATTTGTTTATTATCTTATTTCAAATTCCGTTAATTTCACTTTATTTATTTAGTAAGTTGAATAAATCTTTCCAGCTTTCCTCCAGTTTTCATTCAATGTTTAATTCCCGACCACTAGTTTCGTTGAAATGAACATCCTTTGGTCGTAATTTTTATCTTGATTTCCAAACAGATGTCTAGCTCTCCAGCCAACGTTGGCTAAATTTTGCGCTAGCACCGCCGGCCGATGATGTGAGCGCAAAAAGGACAATCAATCACCGGATACAAACTTGTCAATAATAACCGCTATAGGTAGCGAGGCGTCGGAGCGACAAGGGAGTCGTTTTTGTGTGCGGCCCGAACAAATCTGTTCGGGATTATGTTCGTGGCTAATGAATTTCTGGTACAAGGGCTACAAGAAACTTCGGCAAAGTTTAATCGTATCACAGCAGACTACCGCTTCAGAAATTAAAAATTCATCCCAAGCGTTTAAAAAAGTTTAAATGGGTAGGCTCAGGAGAGAAATTATAACTACTTAGCCCATATCTTATACGCCGCTATTCGGTATAAGCAATTTACGATTTTGTAAAAAAGTGAGACAAATTCTTCGTGCTCGAGCATATATGCAGCAAGCTGATTTTATTTTGTATAACTTGTATACTATTTTATTAGTAGGCGGCATGACCGTGTGAGCTTTTAATATTCTGCTGAATGGTAGTCATTGTAGACTAGTGCAATAGGCTTGTGGATTGATGTTCGAGATATTTTAGTACTGTGTTGTGGTGTTGTCACATGCGGGGTCTATTGGATTGATATATTGGATCATGTGCAACAGGCTAAAAGCGGGGTTCCACGGACCGTGATCCGGCGAGCCACGTACCGCGAACCACGCACCGTCGACATAGGTGGTTCGCTATTTTTTGCAATGGCTCGCGGTTTGTGGTTCGTGGTTATCCATTTGCAGTCGGTAAATTTGCGCGATTCAAAGGAGGCGAGCCAAGTGGTTCATGCAAAATAAAGTTGGCTCGCCGACTTTTTAAAAGTATCGCTTTTGCCCATCAAAGATGCTAATACCTCTATTTTGTTCTTACATGTGCCATGTGAGTGATAAGAGAACAATCAAGATCTACATAATATTGATAAATAAAGATTTATTCCACACAAAATAGAAAAACAAAAACTTTATCAAAAAAAGAAACAAGCCATAAAGGTGTTTGCTAATAATCTGAATGATGTGGACCAAAAATAAAAAGTAATGGTATAAACCAGTATAATATAAATTATACTACAGACTCGAAAGAAATACTATATTTATCTATCTATGAAATTTATTAGAGGCTATTGCTATATGTTGTTATCTTTTAATATTGTGTTGTTAAATTTTCGTGAAAAAGCAATTGAGGATTGTGAATTTATTTGTAAATTTATAATTAATGAAAAACGATTGGACAATTGTGCTTAAGCAACTTTAATCTTTCATTCATCAAATAATGGTAATAATAAACTAAACACCACACCGTACTGAGCAAAAGTTACCATCAAAAGGATTCGTGAAGTTATACAAGAAAATCAACGGTTAATTAAGTATGGTATTGATTCACAGAACTTTAAAAACAATACACCAAATTATAAGTAAGGAATAGAAAAATTTTTCATTTTATTGTTAATTTTTGATATATTTGTTGGTTTTTGATAAGAAATTTGCTGAGTTTAACATTTTTTCTTACTGAAAATACAGGTTATTATTATGTGTTCAGATTGTTTCGGATGTTCGGATTTGTACTGACTCTAGTGGTTCAACGGTCATCCGTTATTATTCGCCGAGCCAACTGCATCTAAACCAGCGGTTCTCAAACTTTTTTAAATTTTCTGCCTCAGGGTCCCTTTAAAAATTGTGCGATAGCTTTCGGACCCCATTAATAAAAAACGAAAATTGTAGTAAATAAAACATTTCTTTACAAACATTATGTATTTAGAAAATATTACAGGTTATGTGATCGCCGTAAATAACAATGTTAATGGCACGGATGCATTTGTTGTGCTTGAAGTAGTTCTTCAATGTTTGACTTTGCCTTGGCCAGTGCAACTCGTATGTTTTTTTGTCAAAATCAATTAATTTTTAATCAAAACAAAAAATTATTAGTAAGAAATACAATACATTCTACTAAATAAATTACCGAAAAAGTGCCATGAAATACTATAAATCCAGTTTATTAATTAGTCTACTTATGAAATATATATTTGGCCATATAAAAATATAAAAGTGTAAGTTAAGTTTACGGTTAATTTTATTACATGAAATCAAATTCTGTGGAATCACTAACTAAGCAATGTTTTCTTTAAAAATGTTATTATTGAATAAAATAAAAATAATAATTCTCATTAATAATAGGTATCTTTAATGCATCCCCATTCAGTTAAAACTTAAAATATTTATTACTTGAACATTTTTGTATATTTATTTTTGATTGGAACGTAACCCCCCATACAGCATTGAGAGATAGACTTAACATTCGCATATTTGACATTCGCGGGAGTTTTCTAGAACGTAACCCTCGCGAATTTACGTAAAAAAATCTGATGTGGCCAGGCACATGACTTTATCATACAATATATAAAATTAATAGTTTAGCTGCATGAGAATCTATTCTGTAGAGATAAATCGTAGGTATTGTCAAAGCATCAGCATTTGACACTACCTACACTACGTCATTAGAATAATAGTTATTTATGTCACAAATGCCGAAAGAACGGAATAGCGCGACGAGCGGTGATACGGCGCGTCACCGAAGGCGGAGTGTAGCCGTCGCATATGAGCGAGTCGCGCTATCTAGTTTTTGGCAGGAGCGACATCAACGTTTATTGTGCTGCTTTTTAAGAAATACGTATTTAAAAAAAATAAATGATTTCTGTATAGTAAATGCTAGGTTGGTACCACTTTGACGAAAGGTGCGTTCCGATTGGTAGGTAATGGTAGCTAATGGCGGTGGTAGAATACGAAATTATAGTATTTCTTACATATCGTGATAATGACACATATTAGTTTGCATGTACATAAACATGAGTCACTAGCAATTTTCTATTGGAAATACTATAACGGCGTCTGCTACCACTGCCATTATTACTAATGAAAACGCACCTTAAAAAGGTAATTCTAATTCTGACAGATTTATATTTGTTCATGACACATCCCTACCAACATACTAAAATAAAACTACACTCATCGTTATACTTTATTTATAATTTTCTCAATGTATCATTTTTAGAATTAGATATAAAGAAGGGTTGATATTTCTTATCAACAAACAATCAAATTGGTGATCTTATTTTATTTGAAATTTGTATTTTATAATTTTGCGCACTACAGCGGCACGTTCCATAGTGGTTCTCCAACCTCTGATGAGATCAGCTGTTTTCGAATGTGACAACACACAAAAATATTTGTCAAAATCCTGGCTACTATGTAATTTCATATCAATGCAGATGCGACCGATCTCGATCAAATAGAATTTGCTCTTGAAGGTAAATTATTAATTTTACCAAAAAATGTTATAGGCATAAATTATTCAAAATTTCCTCTACTTTAATTTATTAATTAACTATTTTGTCGAAATTACAGAAATGGCGGCTCATTTCCAAAATCCTTGAAAAAGGCTTAGAATAAACTAAAAAGCTAAACTATTAATTTTACCAAAAAATGTCATAGGCATAAATTATTCAAAATTTCCTCTGCTTTAATTTATTATTTAACTATTTTGACGAAATTACAGAAATGGCGGCTGATTTCTAAAATCCTTGAAAAGGCTTGGAGTAAACACCCAGTTCCTTTGGACCCTTTTGAACCAAAAGCTTTTCAACTCTAAGTTTGGTCATGAAACTTCTAAATATGAAGTTTCGTGCCGATACCTTTAGTAGTTTCTCCGGAAATGAATTAACAAAAATTGGGTACACACACACACACACACACACACGCACACACACACACACACACACACACACACACACACACACACACACACACACAGACATTTTTTTGTACCTTGGTCAAAAATGTTCAGGGGACCCATAAAGACCTATTTCCGCTAAAATCTCAAGAATTTTTTTCGGCACGATTACAATACTTTACATACTGCGTATGATAAAGTAAAAACACGGAGTCATTATAAATCAAAATAGGCGATGACCATGTTAATAAATTTTTGCTGCTATACACGAACAACTATCAAACTTAGATTATGTTATGCAAATAATTTAACTCTTGCGTATAGAACAGTAACATTGAATATTTATGGAGCGGCAACTAGAAATCTTTACATTTGATATCATAGCCAAGCATTTGCTATGATCCTGTATAAATATATTTTATGTTTTTGTTTTAGTTCAATGTTATTGTATTAAATAGTTCGCTAAAAAAATTGAGATCATTAAGATGTTTTATTTTTTATTGCACAAAAACGGTGCGCCCTACGAAAAAATGCAGAGAGGTATTTTTTTGTCACAAATTGAACGAGGAATTCTGAAATTGTTTTTAATTTGAAATATCTCGTGGCGTACCATTTGTTTCTTAAAAAAAAAATTGATGTCATTACCCGTATTCGCGCCAATGTTGAACATAAAATTCTTAATTTTATGTCAAAAAATGCGCAACAACTACCTCTTAAAACCCATCAAATTTTATTTGTATTTCTCGACCGGTTTCACGGCACTACATAAATCGTCAGTTTTTAAGAAAAACTTTAACACTCCGTATCTCAGAAAACGAAGCATTTGCGATCATACGTTTGTATAGCAAACAGTCATTATTTTTTCATGCAAAATCACCCCCTGTAGTTTACCGCACGTATTTACACCCAGTATATCAAAATACTCACCTGTTACGTCTTCGGGGCATTGTGCATACTATTATAGAATATAGACTCGTACAGAAGGATTACCCCTCTCGCATTGTTTTCGCGCATCGAAAGTCCGCCATGTACGACGGTTAGTACTAGTATAGTTCTAGAGTTCTAGTCATACCCTCGGAACTAATACTCCAGGACACCGTAAGATGCCGCCACCAACTAATACTTTTGCGGTGGGGGCAACGACGGAGTTCAATTCCCACTCTATCGATATTTTCGCAGTATACTTTTGTCGTTGCGTAATGACGGTTCCATACGGTAAAATATAAATAAATATGCGTTCGTTTTTCGCGGTCCTACCGAAACCGCTTGGCGGTCCCCTAGGGGACCGCGGACCCCACTTTGAGAACCGCTGATCTAAACGAACTACGAACAACGCACCGTGTGACCAGTCCTGGTTCGCCTTAGTCATCGCGAGCCATCGCGAACTCTTAACTGCAAATATTCATACTTTCACATCATTTTCCAATTACTTAGAAATAAATAAAAGATAAAAATCAAATAGATAAATTGTTGGTGCACACGAAAAGTGACACAAAGTGGAATATGTTTGCAAAAGAATCTATTTTCACGAGCCAGTTCTCTGACTCGCCGAACCACGGTCCGTGGAACCCCGCCCTAAGGAGTAAGTACCTCACGATGGCCTTTAAAGATTTACTCAGTTTTATTGAGATCATTGATGATATCTGTGATTCCGCGTTCCTTCTGGATTTCATCATAAGGAACGACAAGCTGTGCGGGGTTCTGGCGTCATACAGTCTATCTATGGACTCTGTACTGCATTTCTTAATACCTGCTGGTATCAGGGGCTGGAGTAGTCTCTGCTCCCCTGGCCACAATATTGTCACATAGGGTTATCCGGAGCATTAAAAATACTCAATCGCGAGGTTAGTTTGTGTTTTGGGAACCTTGTTCTAGGAGTGTGCAACGCTAAAACAACAAACAAGTCGACATCAGGAAGGTCGGCTACGTCCCAATACCTTGGAGAACCACTATAAAGGATTGAAACCATTTTGTATACAGTTAGTTACTAAGCAGTCATTAAGTTAGTCATTAAGTAGTCATTAAGCAGTTATTAAGCAGTTATTAAGAACCATGTAACGTACAGAAAATAAACTGATTATTTAAACAGTAGTGAAGAGTCTTAATCCCTTCGGGGAAAGTAAAGGCTGGTTACCCACCAAGGGGTAACCACAAAACCACCTGTTGAAAATGTCACAATGGTGGAGACGCCGTTATCCCGATGGTAAATACTAGAAGCGGTTCCAAATTAACATCACCGACAACGGAAGAAGAACCCAATCAAGCCATTATGTCTAACAAAGAGCGACCACGAAGAAGCAACCAAGCCGAAAGAAGCAGGAGCGATGAAGAAAGAACAAAAAACGACCAAGCAGAAACAAGAAGAAGCGTCAAACAAGAATTTTTCATCTCCATGGAAGATGGAGGTGTGCCCGTCTGCCGACAGAACCAGAAGAAGATGGAAAGTTGTCAATTTTCATCAGTTCAAGAGGCATAAAATCTGGCAGAACGACTACAGCAAGGAGCCTAAAGATAAAAAATAAAGGTTTTCATAACGTAGAAATAAGTGAGGTAGGAAATATCCATGTTAATTATAGTTGACTAGATTTTAATTCACATACAAAAATGCACGCTCGACAAAAAACATTTGTATTATACTTTGCGTTTTTGCAGAATAGAGTGCAAAGACTTTTGTATAATAATGCCTAGTCAAGAAATAGAGGTCAAGTTTATGTGACGCAATATGGCTGCAAGACAACTGGTCGTAAAGAATAAATGTTTTCAAATAAGAATAGGTAATTGTTATTAAACAATTATGTGTGTGAATGCAACAATAATAAGTAATCTGCAAATTGATGGCTGTATTTATCGTAACAAAATTCTGATCTGATAATTTTATGAATGTTTTAAAGTTTCTTGAGATTGCAGCGACATTTTGGATAATGGCGCTTGCAAATATCTTCATGGTCTAGCCAGCTATGAAATGATAATAGTACTGATTAATCAGAAGAATTAATCAGGATATAATTACGTAGGAGAATTATGGACTATACTTAGTTGAAAAGTATATTTGAGAAATGGGAATCACTTAAAATGTCAGGAGCGGATAATTCATACTATAAGTAGCGGACCACAGATTTTCAAGATGCAGATGAATGTATTGATGTATTTATGTATGTATGAAATTGGGAAAGTATTTATGTATGTATGGATGTATTGTATGTTTTTGTATATGCGTTGTTTTTTTTTCATAGTTGTGATAATAGGTTGTAATTTTTTTTTAATGTACGTGTTCTAATCTCTTTTATTGTGTGTTCCCAGACGTCAAAGGAAGAGGGCGTCCGAGCTTCTTGGTGGCGCAGTTTGTTGCATCAGTCATACCATTGACACTGACATTGAGGGCAATGTCTTTTTGTAGAAAGGGGAATGTCACATAGGGTTATCCGGAGCATTAAAAATACTCAATCGCGAGGTTAGTTTGTGTTTTGGGAACCTTGTTATAGGAGTGTGCAACGCTAAAACAACAAACAAGTCGACACCAGGAAGGTCGGGTACGTCCCAATACCTTGGAGAACCACTATAAAGGATTGAAACCATTTTGTATACAGTTAGTTACTAAGCAGTCATTAAGTAGTCATTAAGCAGTTATTAAGCAGTTATTAAGAACCATGTAACGTACAGAAAATAAACTGATTATTTAAACAGTTGTGAAGCGTATTAATCCCTTCGGGGAAAGTACGGGTGGTTACCCACCAAGGGGTGACCACCCCCCACTTCCCAAATGTCACAATATCATATGGTGCGGTGCCTATGCGAATCATACTATCATGCTCATCATGGTACACTACTAGATTACTTGATGGACTATTGAAGTTGGATTCGTTTTTATTCGTATCTCAGTCGCAAAATGTTGAAAAACCGAAAACTGGGAGCGTTGTGAAATGATTAATTCTAACGTGATCTGTTTTCATACCTTAAACCAATCACCGATACCGCCAGCAATCACTTCGTTAAAACAGCTTTCGCTTTAGCAAGGAATAACTCTATATTCAGTAGAACTTCAATAATTGACAAAAAAATCAGGAGTCATGTAATTTTTAATTTATTAGATATATTACAAGACAATACCGCTTTCGGGTCACCCCGCTTTCGTTGCAAACTACAACAAATAATAGAAATGCAGTTACAATACTACACATTAAAAAGGTTCAATTAACATACCGTCGAGACAAAAAATACATCTGCACTATTGAAAACATGGTCTTCATTCAGGAGTTCATCGCGTCAATTTTGTTTTGTTGATGGGTGATGGCCTACTGGGCTGCATGGTGCGGTGTTATGGCGGAAGGGCGAGCTGCTGGATGTCGGACGGGAGTTTCAAAATACTTTCTCTACTTTGCGTTCGTTATAAATTCATAACAACACCGCTTTCAGTTTCTGGAGCAGTAGCTTTTTGTAACTTTTAGTTTTCCAGGATTGGTGATATTGATGCGAAGCGTCAAATAATACTGTTATTTTGTGTTTATGTACTTCTATCTCCTCCAATAAGTTCATTCTGTGTGATTTTTTGTTGCGGAGGGCAACAAAAATAAATTATCTTCTGTGGTAGTATGTTTTGCATCTGAGAGATTTCGTCCTAGTATTTTTGACGTGTTCTGTAAATCTAGTCCCTAAATTCCTGCTTTTACTTTGTTATCCGTTGTAACATATATGACGATGGAGAGTAGGTAACGCTAAAGGGAGTTGAACTTGTGTGTAATGTTCAGCTCGGAACAAAGTTAAGACAAACTAGACAAACTAGAAACTGCAATTATCGCTCAAAGTTTCAGGAAGCAAAATTATTTAAAACGCTGTCAGCCGATGGTGAGTACGTGTTAACCGCTGCCTTGTGAGCCCTGTCCATTATCATTGAGTACAATGGGCACAATGAGGCGCCCTCTTCTCCTTAGTTTAGCAAGGAAAGTCGTTCAATTATTATAAAGTGCGCATCTGTACCAACCCCGCCCGTACTATATATTATTATAGCTACAGTGAGGGAAGATATAATTGCATTCTCCTCTGGTGAATGATTTTGAATGTTCTTGTTGTTAATTTCCTGAGATTTTCAACTGTTTTTTAATACATAAGCACGATATTTTTGCAGACTTTTGCAACTTTGCTACATAATAAACAAAGCTAACAAGAATATGTTCTTTAGTTTTTGTTTTAAGTGAACATCCTATATGTTATTTCCTGCCTTTAATTCGTCTTATGCTGTTTTTAATTTATATTAAGAATGTCATATACCTTATTTTTAGTAAATGCGGTTGGCGGCGTTTTTTTAATACATAAGGACGACATTTGTGCAGATATTGTCTTGTAACTCTGCCGAATAATAAACAGAGCCAATAGGAACAGGTTATTTAGTTTTTGGTTTTTAAGTAATCTAAATGTAATTTAAGCATCCTATATATTATTTCCAGCCTTTAATTCTTCTTGAGGCTCCCGTATCTTACGTCGAAAACGTACCCAAACAACACACAATAATTATTGTTTAAATTCTGAAACTATAGCAACTATTCGATTGAATAGGTCGATATGCAACTACGTCCACAAAGAATTTCAATATTTATGGAAATTATACTTGCACATTTCAGTGTTAAAAAAACTAAACTACAAATATAGAAATACTTTTTGGTCTTACTGGCGTATGATTATTGTGTACTGTAATATATTTTAAAAGTCGATTAAATGTTACGTATAACGATGGGAGTTATCTTTTAGTGAACGTAACTAGAATACCATTCTGGGAGAGTTTTAGTCTGTTGGCATTGCAAAATAGTTCAACGGTCTGTGGATAGATGGCGCTATTTCAAATTGAAAATGTAAATACAAAATAATTAATTTATTTAGATATGACCTAAGTCCTAAACTACACTAAAAATCGGTAGTACTGAAGCAAGACGTAACATAAAGAATACCACTTTGGATTTTTTGTGTTCGTGTTAAAAAATATCGTATTTGCATTTGAAGATCGTTTAAAGTTGTTTACAGGGGCCTTAAGCTGTTTTTAATTTATATTAAGAATGTCTTATACCTAAGTTTACTAGTTTCTGTGGTTTTTGGAATTGGAATAAAATAAATATATAGGTAAAGTGTACACATCTGTTACCTTAATATTGTTCTACACGTAGGTTATTTGGTAGTTAGATGTTCATGTTGGTTAAATGGTGCCTGAATACTAGGGATGTTACGGAGGTGACATTTCGGTGACGGAGGCGAAGGCGGAGTTCATGTGTCGACTTTCCCGGAGGCGGAGGCGGAGGCGGAGGTTATGAAAAATATATAGAAATAAAAATTATAAAAAAATATATGAAAATAAAATACAAACTCATAGTAGAATATACATATATAATATAAAAACACAAATACATATAAATGTAAATAAAAATACATATAAAATACAAACTCTGTGAAATAAATATGATTTAGGAACAAATTAAAATAAACTCTAAAACAAAAACTTAAATTCTAATATTCAAAGTTCAATACAGGCAAATACAGTCATTGTTGCAGTCTTGGCACGCTTAGTAATATCCTCCTCCAATTTGCAAAATTCAGCAAATATTTCAGAATGCATTGATTTTAAATGACCCTTTAATGGCCTCGTAGTGCAGCCTTGTCTGGAATATATTTTGTTGCATATCCTGCACTTCGCTGTGTTTGCATCTATAATGTCAAAATAATTCCACAATGGGCTTTTTGGCTTCATGTTGATTTTTCACTCAAAGGAGCACACAGTTAGAATACTACCACTTGCTGTGACTTTTAGGTTTAAAATCGTTATATTTTTCCTTGCAGCGTTCCTTAAATAGCGTCCTAAGCCTAGCGGAAACCGCGCGGTTCTTTGTCGGCATCGACCGTGGTGCCGACAATTGACCTGCCGACAAACAGTGCGTTTTGCTGCCCGGTTTCCTCCGGCCTAGACATAAGCTAAATGGTCTCGAAACTAAACCTGCAACTGCAAAAAGCAGCCGAAAATAACAAAAATCTTTACCGACAGCCAATTAGGTGTCAAACGAAAGCGTCATGTCGGTAATGTTTTAACTTTTTGTCAGCGTATGGCGGGCGGCGCCGGCGGCACCGTAGCAATCGGTGTACGGGCCCACGTCGCCTCCGCTATACCTCCGCCAACAAAAATGCGAAGGCGGAGGCGGAGCCGGAGGTTGAAAAACACACGAAAGTTCCGTCTTTACGGAGGCGGAGGCGGACCTCCGTTACATCCCTACTGAATACCCTTCTCTGTCGCCCCTTAAAAACTTAACGTCATACTACCAAACACCTGTATACAAAACAATATTAGGTTAGATATTTTCATCAAAATTCAGATATCATAAATGTAATAGGGGGGGGGGGGTGGATTGCAGTCTCTTCTTAAATTACATTAATCACACTGAAGGGGACCCACTGTAAGGGCTTCGCGTAAGTTACCTAACCTTAAACTACATGTGGAAGATGTGCTATGCGTCTTTTGTGACCGCCATGTGCACTTCCACTTACAACCCCTAACTTTATCAAGTTATAGCTTAATCTTATTTACGGTAGATTTAATAAATTATCTGGTATATCAGCCTATCTGATATATCTAGCTCTTACGGTGGGTTAAAACACGGGCTCTTTCTTTGAGAGTTTGTCGGAGAAAGTTGAAGCTCTAATTATTAATAAACTATCCTATATATATAACTATGCCTAATTTATACAAAAAAGAAATGCCAAAGAACACAACAATATTCTATTTAACAAAATATAACAAAACAATTATGCAATTCTTGTTAAGTTTTATAAAGACAAAAATAATACCACATTTAATCTATATCCAGCGTGGTGAGGCTAAAACTGTGTAGGTTAACTCACTAATATGCCTTTCGAGAAAAATACCACTAAAACGTAAAACGTCGAAAACGTCTGTCCCAAATATCAACCTCTTTTTTCACACTGACAGCTATCTATTGGCAATTCATTTTCGGCTCCTATTCCTAGGTAATAACACTTTAATTGCTTATAACAATAATCAATTTTACAAAACTGAAAAATGTTGCCTTGATGTTTAAATTGTTTAAGTTGGTTGTTTATGCTCTCTACAGTAGCAATGAGAACTTATAATTTTTAAATTGAAGCTGGTACAAATACCAAATTTAGTTAATTTATTTTTTATTTTGCAACTTTTAACTTTTAAATTGAAGCTGGTATAAATACCAAATAGTTGCATGATTAATGACCCAGCTGCTTGTTTTTTTTTTGTAGTGTAATGTCACTACAAGCGCGTATGAGATTAGAAAGCGTCCCGGTGCGTTGCGGTATACAACCTCTTCGAGCCCTAAAGCGGGGGCTCCGAGCAGATCCGGTGCCACATGTATACTAATTAGGGCTGCCTTCTGATCATGAATCCCCGCCATTAGGTCCAGTAAATCATTTAATGCTAATGCCCTGGCCCAGCCTAGGATAATGTCCTCCTCTGCTTCGTGTCCCTAATACGCGCCGATCGTAAACAAGCCCTAATGACTGCGCGTTTATTCCTCAATGTGGTAGATCCCGCGATATAGGGCGTAAGGGATAGTCGCTCACGCGGTACGTACTTTTTCCAGCCGGGACCCACTGGTCCGCATCCGTGATGGAAGGAAGTCGTTCTGGAGTATTAATGCTATGCCGGTAGGGCAATGCGAACCATTTCGCATAGTATGTCAACAGAGGATAACCGTACGTACTGGTTTGGGCCGATAATGTACCTACCGCCATATCAGAATGCGTAAGAAGTACATTACTGTAATAATTTTATCGAGGGGTTCTTTTGCGGGAAACACAAGGCCCGTTTTATAAGTTTAGTAAATTTCTATTGGATCACACATCTGGTAACGATTGGCATGTACATTTAGGTAAGTAACCTTCCGAATTGGGCGGGACGGGACAGTCTTTTATTTCACCAACTTACCCCGCCTTATAAAACGACTGAAATTTTATTTGTTTTTTTGAAAAAGTTATGGAAATTGTCAATATTAAGTATTTTCAAGACACCTACTATAACTTTGTTTAATAATCTGATCGCTGGGTTCAAAACCGGGATTTGCATTAAATAATTACTCTCGAGATAAAAACATTAATACTGGGTATTGGGTAATCCACGCCATAAGTACGATCCTTTTTTTTTTTATTTATGACTGTATACGAATGAAATTTGTATGATTTCCGTTTTTTTCCGGAAACGGTGTCATCATTGAAATTTTAAATGGCACCCAGATATTATTTTTGTGATATTTTCTGTCAGAAGGTGGTATGCTATGTATTTGTGAAAATTGTCGAAAATTGCCAAATAAACACTAACTACATCGACTGTGGCCGATATTGTATTACTGAGGATGCCTGTGGCCGATATTGTATTACACCCTGATTATTCGACAAAAAACATTTTTTCGATTATAATGATACAAAATACTTTATATTTTTCTAAACCCCATAGCGTGAAATGTCGTTTAAAGCAGGGAAGATCAAAGTCGGCGTAATGAACTATGGGTGAATGCTAATACATGCTAACATCCGTATTTGACAGTTACCTGTATTGCCTATACAGTATTCATATACAGTATAATTGAGGGTGCAATTGGTTATTTAATTTGGAAACGTAAGAGTGGTAGGGTAGTCTATAGTTTGCCGTTTCTGAGCAAACTTTTATTTTAAGTTTGAACGTGTTTGTGGACAAATTCTTTGTATAGTCAGGTAATCGGTTGTATTTATGTATAGTGTCTGTTTTTTGTTCGAATGTGTGTGCAAGTTCTTGTGGCATAATCATGGTATTCGTTGTTTGCTTCTATTCTTATAATTGTTTTTACCGTGCCCTGTCTTATTTTGTGGATTAGACTTAAATTGTCATCATTTGTCGAATGTCGAGTTCTTCTGTGAGTTTGTATACATCTTTAGTGGGTGTCAGTCTGTCTAAGTTGTAAAGAGTATTTAGAATTTTATTTTGTTGGACTTGTACTTGTTTTATGTGTTTAACTGTTGTGTCTCCCCATGTATGGATCATGTAGTTTTGTGATGTAAAAAGTACGTGGTGAATCATCTTTTTGTTCGACTCTGGAATACATTTTCTTATTTTAGTCGGGATGGTTAATGTCTTTGGGTTGTTTTGTTAGTTGTCTTCTTTATGTATCCAGTCCATTTTAGATGTTCCTGAATTGTGAGGCTGAAGTAGGTTACTTCTTTCACTTGTCGTATTTTTTCTCCGCATATATCTATATTGATATTTATGTTTACGTTTTTGTTGTTGAATATTATGTATTCCGTCTTTTTCAGATTGATTGTCAGTACGTTGTTAAAGAACCAATTAGTTACTTTTTCAAGGTGTATTGTTATAGCTCTTCAGTGTTTTTTTTGCTGAGTATAAAGAGCAAGTGTCATCAGCACATATTGTAATTGTTGCGTGTAGTCTTAGCTCGGTTATGTCATTCGGGTAGATAATATAAAGTATCCGCCTAGTGGCATTCCATATGACTCGGTGACGCTGGGTTCGCTCAGTATTTTATTTACTTCTGCTTTTTGGCGTCTGTTGGAGAGATAAGTCACTATTAGGTTTTGGTCTTTTTCTCGCATTCTTATTGCTTGCAGTTTTTCTAATAATATTTCCTTTGATATCGTGTCGAAGGCGTTTTTTGATCAATAAAGAGACCCAGCACTATCTTTCCATCGTCTCGGCTGTATTTGACTTCGTTTATCAAGTCATATGCAGCAGATGTGGTGATCGAGTTTTGTTGATATGCGTATTGTTGACAAGCTTGTTTCTATCCAGCTGTTCGATTAGTCTTCTTTGTAGTGTCTTTTCAAAGATTTTATTTAGTGTTAACAGCAGTGCTATCGGGCGGTAATTTTCCGGTTTTGTTTTATCTCCTGATTCATAAATTGGTTTTATGATTGTGTTTTTCAAGTGCTCTGGATATGTCCCTTCATCTAGTACCTTGTTCGTCAGCTTCACTAATATGGGTGATAGTGTTGTTTTCTTTTCCTTCATTGTTTGAGTTGTGATCTTGTCGAAACCTGGAGCAGTGTTGTTTTTTAAGAAAGTGATGAGCTGTTCATTTCTGCTTCGTCTACCAGGCTGAATATGGCGGTTTCGATTTGTTTACTTGTCTTTGTCGTTATCGGTTGTCTATTTATATTTTTTTATTTGGTTTTCAGCTACGGTTTTGCCGATTGCAACG
Source organism: Melinopterus prodromus (assembly GCA_964023965.1). Lineage (NCBI taxonomy): Eukaryota > Metazoa > Arthropoda > Insecta > Coleoptera > Scarabaeidae > Melinopterus > Melinopterus prodromus. The sequence goes on from OZ030392.1 coordinate 29,923,215, forward strand.
AAGTACTTGTTTATTGTATTTGCAACGTCCATAGGGTTGTTTGTCAGCGTGCCATCTGGCATTGTTATTTCTCTGATTAACTAATCTTTTCGGGTTTTATTATTTCTTATTTTATTCACTGTTTGCCAGAATTTTCTGGAGTCGCCTATGCGCGTTTTCATTTGCTGTTGATAGTATTGTGTTTTCATAGTTTTATTTCGTTTGCCGTGCGCCGCTTATTCTGCGGATACCTTTCTTTGCGGATACCTCAATGCAACATTAGTTGGGTTCTTTTGGCATTTTTATAAAGTTTGTTCCTCATTTTATACTTACGTATAATGTCTTCGCATATCCAGTGATTTTGTTCTTTTCGCTTAATTCATGTTTTTGATTGATTAGTTGTTAAAATTTTTTCTAGATACTTCGATAATTGTTCATAGTCATTGATGTCTTCAGTCTTTATGTTGCTTATTTCTCTATTGATTTGTTTGCGGTTTGTTCTTATGCATTCAAAGTAGGCACTTATATACACGTTTCTGCGATTCGCCATGTTTGATTGTTGCCAGTAAAGCTTGATGGTCCCAGATGTCAGTAGGAATTAGTCAATAATACTAATCAGATATTTTAGTACTTATTTTAGTATTGTCCACGTTTTGAGGTATGTTAGTAATAATGTGGTCTAATATTGATCCCTTGCGTCTTGATTTTTCTTGTAATATTGGTATGTGTTGTCTTGTTGTGTATGGTGTAAATATTTTCCTTCAGGAGGGTTTTGTATTCCCTGGTGGTTCTTTAAATTGAAGCTGGTACAAATACCAAATACGTACATGATTAATGACCCAGCTGCTTGTTCTTTGGTAGTGTAATGTCAGTACTAGCGCGTATGAGATTAGAAAGCGTTCCGAGGCGTTGCAGTATACATGGGGGATCCTCTTCTAGCCCTAACGCGGGGGCTCCGAGCATATCCGATGCTACATGTATACTAATTAGGGCTCCCTTCTGATCATGAACCATGAATATTGTTGTTTGAATAGGAATTTTTAAAATGGCTTATTTGATAAATATACTATGCTTATACTATATAATAAAGCTCCAAAGTGGTGCGTTTGTCTGTCTGATCAGGTTCTTTAGCGAAGAGGGTTTATCCCAGTCCCGACACCCCGAAACCGTATGACTCCCCATCGTGTACGATGGTTACAGACCGGTAGACATAATATATTGCCCAGTAGGGCAGGGAAAGGCTGACAGGCCAATCTTTGCCATTTGAAGTTATATTCTCCAAAGTATATGGACGAAAACGAAACAAATGTAGCAAAAAATGTACCGTTATTTGGAATTTATGGAAATGGAATTTATGAGTCGTAGATAAAATGTCGTATTTGACTCTCACATAACAGATATAAATCGCTCGTATATTTCTTTCCTTGTCAAATTATTTTCTTAATTTGCTTAATTTTATTTCTCTTTATACTGTTTCGATGTCTTCTTAGTTTCATTCAGTTAAAATTGTAGTTTTGTGGCGTTTTTAAAGTCTTTTGGGCTATGGCTTTAGGCAGTGGTTTAACCGCTTCTGGCGAAAAAAACAAGTTGTCTTTACCGGGGAACCAACAATAGATGGTTAAGGATTAAATGATGATGAAGACTGTAGATCCAATCTTGTTGAAGGCTGAGGATAGTATGACGATGAAGCCCGAGTTTCTATTAAAGATCTTGGAATACCATAACCAAATCTTAAGTTATCAGGATTTTTTTAATAGCTCTGTAAATCTTTTCAAGTTTTATATATTTCAATAGTCAGTAGATACCTGCCTGAGAGATTTGTTTTTATTTAGAACTGACGGAGTAGAGTCAACCAAACAGACATAGCCCTCGGATAGTTGTTCTTTTGTATTTGCGCATTGTAAAACAACAATTATACTGATATTTTAAAATACACTGTGAAACAAAAAATTTCCTCCCGGGAAATTTTAGCTAATAATGATTCTTTATGGCTCCCTGAACACTTTCACAAACGCGTTTTTCTAGGATACCTCAAATAAGCGAAATATTTGATAATTTATTTTAGTTTTATTCGTAATTTAAGTCCAGTCAAATGGTTTTTTGGCCAGGAAAAAATATAGAACTATTTTTTCTATGATTCTATATGTTTCTTGGAGAGCTGAATCCGAATTTCTACGTACGAAAACCTTATAATTCTCGACTTTTCTTCAGTTTATTGCTAAAAAGTCATAAAACTATGCACTTTTCGACGTAGACCACTATATACTAAAATAAAGTACAGTAAAGTTGCTATAAAAAGAACCCTCAACCCCTCAAGTGTACTTTTTGGTTGCATGGCCGCTCGAGCGCGCTGAAAGAAGGCAAAATTTTTCTACATTATGTGTAGTGTGCGTGTAATTACAAAAAAACTTAGATTCTGATAAAACTACATTAAATTCGCTACAAATTTCATAACTTAACTTAATCAGTAATTTTGGCAAAACTGAGTAGCCGCTAGAGCCCGTTAAAATTCACGCGAAACCGCGATAACAAGAGCCCTTCACCAAAAATTCAGTAGAGACCTATATTATTACTATCTATATATTAACTATAGATTTAGCTAATTAATACTTAATGTATTATGTAATTTTGTATTTGTTTATTCAAGCTCTTGTCTAGCTTAGTATGACATAATATATCAACCCAATCTCACGGCTACACTCTTTCGCCAATAAGTGATAACATTAAAACAACTGTATCAGCTGTACGCTCGCACTGGCAACTTATGAGTTGAACATGCCGTCACCTGTGTTAAGTGTAGTTATGTTTTAATACTATTATTTGTCCCTGAGGAAGCCACAATTATTGGCGAAATATTGGACGTAATTAAAAAGTCAAAAAAAAGTTAATTGAGCCATGCTAACCCAAGATTTAATTAGCAATACGTTTCAAATCAACGGGCAAAAAGTTCTGCACTGGTCTTGTGTTTAAAGTTCCCTATCATGTCATCCACCGAAAAGTTCAGCCCACGCGTCTACTTGTGTTGTTCATCGTCGCGAAATATTACTCTCAAATATAAAACTAAAGACATTTGACTACTTGTTATGCATTATGCAAGTATATTATAACACCATTTCTATCTTTTACTAAAAAATGTACTAGTAATAGCCCAGAAACAACATGAACGGAATGCCCGAAATACAGTAAAAAATCATTAAAAATCGAAATTGTCTTAAAATATTTTCGTAAATATCATTTGAATTGGATTTTGAAATTAAAACTTTTGAGATTTTTAATGTTCATGATTCATCATTCATTTTTAATGCATATTTAGAGATTGTGGCTAATTCTGAACTAAACTGGTCAAAAGATTTAGGGGTTAATGAAAAATATATTAAAAATTTAAAGTTGATTATCTCCCCATCCATTTTGAAGATTCTTTCACTTATTGGTAGCCTAAATCTGCAGTAGGTGTACGGATGAAATTTTTTAATTTCATCTTTCAGTTTTGAGTATAGACAGGGTATAAGAATGATGTTATGATTTTTGCCTGAACTTTGAAGTACTATATGGAATTCCAGCTATAACAAACTGACAATAACTGGAATGACACTGTAATAATTATTGAACATATTGATTTTCGATTCACTTCATTATCTTTGTTTTTAAAGGCCATACAACAAGAACAGTAGGTAATAATAAAATGGCACGATTTCAAAGTTGATTTTCTCCAGACCTGATTAACTGGTTTTGATGATTTTTTATTCACATGTGAGTTGATTCCTCAGTTTTAAACATATACGGGGAGAAAGAATTAGTCGGTAATGTCGGTATTCGTTTTTTTTTTTTGACAACAAACTATTAAATATTGATTGTTTTTAATATTTTCGTTAATATCATTTGAATGAGGATTTGAGATTAAAAGCGTACTGTAGTAATTGTTTTTAAACATGAAAGGTGAAGGTGTAGTCAAGTTTATAAACTATTTTGTATAAATTGAAGAGAAAATGGTTATTACGTAAACCGGTACATAATGTAGTATCAACTAAAGAACCGAATGATAATTAATCCAGGTGAGGATAAATTTTTGAATAAAAAGCACCTCCACCTAGATTTGAACCAGGAACCCTTCATTATTCTCACCTGTATCAATTATCATTACTAAACCGAACCGAAACATAGTCGTCAGTAACGTAGGACCAACTAAAGAAGCGAACGATAAATTAATCTAGGTGAGAATAAAATTTTGGAAAAAACACCATGGATTTGAACCAGGAACCCTGCATTGTCCTCACCTGGATTTAATTATCATTCTCTCTTTTAGTTGATGTTATTTTTTATGATTTTCGTTAAACTGTAAAAAATTAAAATTATTTTTTAATGTTCATGGTACTTTTCTGAGGTAATTCTAAATTTGAAGTAAGAAAATGTTTGATAAAAAATCCTAATTGAATTTTTATTTATTTTGTTAACTCCGAACTTGTGCTCGCATGCGCAGGCATAGATAAATGCAAAATATTGATGTTGAGTCATCAAACATATCAAAAATTAACATACTGATGAAATTGATCTAACACGGTATTACAACATGGTATAAGAACCATTAAAATGAAAAATTTAAATGAGACAAAAAACTGTTTTACCCGTTAAGTCTTTATTGTATGCGGCCCGCCGAAGTTCAGATCAGAATTTTGTGGCGCGCGCCCACAAATGAGTTTGACACCACTGCTATACGCAATACCGGTAGCACACAGTGTATCGAAACATTCCTAGACTGGTCCCTTAACATTTTTTATCAATACGGGAATTAGTGTTTTTGATTATTTTATAGCTGTATTTGTGCTGGATTGCTTTTGAAGGTGGTCGAAATGTCGAACAAATGACGAAACGCGGATGTACAACAGTATATTTAGTCATAAATCATAGATGACGTGTAACATTTTTTTATCGTGCCGAGAGTTTGTTTTTTTCATATATATTTATGATATGGCCGCAGTAATTGCCAAGTGCTCGTGCAGGAAATATACACGCACGTTCCACAATTTATTTTTTAAGATTTAATTGCCACTTGCCGGGTGCAAACTAACTCAGCAATATATAACCGTATAACCCTGTATCTTGTTATTTTTTCCGCTTTATTCACGTGAATATGCACACTGCCAGTCACGTCGATACCGCAGGCGAATGCTTAACCTGAGCTATTTTTAACAGGAAATTCTGTTGTAGCTCAAAAGCCCATTCGAAGCAAGGCATGCAATTGCTATAGTTTGTGGTTTCTTCAGTCCCGCGAAGCATAACGTCTGGTATGCCGTCCTTGCCGGTTATATTTTCAGGAAATTATTCTATATGTTATTACCCATTTGTATGGTAATGTAGGCGAAAATGTAGAACTGGTAATTTCACATCGAAACCGTAATGAATTCCCACATTAACCCCTCGCACGTTTGCAACCCCTCACCCTCGCGCAACATACGGATAAGTGCGCTTTATTTTTGCCGAACAACCATGAATAATAATTCCTTGGCCGTTTCTTCGGTACGCCGGACCGCGGAATTGCTGAAAAAGGAACGCCGTGAAACGGGCTAACGTTAATTTTTATTGCACCAAACGGCACCGGACCGAGACCGTTTATGATTTTTCCTACTGTACCATTAATCATTGCTTCTTTTATTTAACTGGCGTTAATGTCCTCCGTATTCACACAACGGCCCTACCCGTTCTAGCACACACACACACACACACACCTTTTTTGCCGCGTTCCGTTGCCGCCCGCCGTTGTTTCAACTGTAATTGAAATCTGTTGTTCTTTAGTAGCTTCTCCAGGACGTTATTAGATTTTGTCGAAAGCTTTTTTGGTTTGTTTTATGTGGGGTCTGGGTTGGATGTAGAGAGGTCAAAACTAAAGCCGTAAGAGTCTATAGTAAAATGCTAGCATTCTGTCTTTTCTGGCCTTTTGGTGTATAGATATTTGATCAAAAATCTTATTTAGAAAGACCGGAAAAAAGTGTAGAAAAGCAAATAAATTAAATTAAAATTGTATTACCAATATTTCCAAAATAGTTTAATGTTAGCAAAAAGACCTGGCCATGGATGATGTAACTACAAATTTGCGGCTGAAAAAATTACTTTTCCCCACCCATTTCCATTCTTTTCAAACACATACACATACGAATAGAAAAGGGTTGGGCCAGGCAATTTTTCGGCTGTAAATTCACAGTTACATCTTCCAGGGTGTGGATTCAATATTTAAGCAGCAGATATATAAAATACCCACTAAACCTAATTTAAGTAACCCAATATCACCAAATTACGCTTTTCAAGGACGTCAAATACAAAAATGTTCCAGACAAACCCTGTTGAAATTTGCATAAGTTTTAATTAATTTACTTGGGACCTAGGTTTCGGATCGCAGATCCTTTATCACCCAAACCAAAAAGGCGAAATTTAACAACGTCTGCAAACATTCGGAACGAGGGAAGCAAAAACTGCATCAAAACTTTTGTACTGGAGAAAGACGACGTATGTTGGTACACATTACACAGGAAACTTATTTAGTTAGAGAAGATATATTATATGATATTGTTACGTAGCTCCATTTACATCCACCAGGCCAGGGTGGATGTAAATGAAACACACACTGTCATTTTACATGCGTGTATATTGTTCAATACATTCAACAAAACAGCTGACAAGGCCGGCCATGGCCTTCTTATACGGGTATCTGATGTCTCAAATACCATCCCCTCATGCTCCGGTATGTCGCTATTTATATCAATTGCCCAAATACGTTATAACCGTTAATTAGGTTACCAAAGGTCGAGGTTGTTCACTTGCCTTTTATGCAAACTCGGCGTTTGGCATCCATACTAGACACCGCAATCATTGAAAAATTCGGGTTGTTAACTTTATTGGTATGCAATTTTTACTCGAACACAATAATAACTATAATTTATTACTACTTCGTAACAATCCTCCTAGCCAATAATTGCGCGTCCCAAAAAATAGTTTTTTGTACATACAAAACAATTTTAAAAAACAAGAAAAAAATACACAGAAAAGTTTCGAGAATTAATTGCCGACGTATGTATGGGGTTTGCACGCTCTCATTCACCAGACTGATTATTGGATCCTCCCACCATCTGCGTTCTTCTAGGATTGTGATGGTCATCTACCGAAGGGAAATCTTTAAAGACGACTTTGACCGTGTACACAGACTCTCCTATATGGTTGTACAGCGGTGCGTCACATGTCGGCAGCTTTTTGAAGATGACCACCCATCCGCTTCGTGTGTGGGATCTAATTTTTATTCCTCCTCACTTCGAGAACGAGGGACTGATCACTGCTTCCATACGGGCTGTCACATATTTTCATACGTCAGCGTCATCTTCCTATGAACCATTTAAACCGCAACAACAATAAATGTACAAATACTAACATCTGCTATTTTTTTTTTCAAATCGGTGTCTGCGAATGTTCGTGAGCGGGAAATTCCAAAGAATTTCTCCTTGGGGGCGGTGTGGAGAAATTTTACTGGAATATGCAGCTGGACCCATAACAATCTTCTTCTTAGTCAATTCTACGCTTGCTTCATTGTAATTATACCTCTTCCTTCGTTTCTTCTCTTACTGCTTTTGTTCCTTGCCACATTGACCTGAATGAGCCGTTGTTGTTCTCCTTTGGGATCATTTTGTGCCTCCACTATGTTACGTAGCTTGAAATGGGAATGGTGCAGGTCAGGGTGGATGTCGAAATATAAAACTCACACTGATTTTACTTGCGTGTATATTGTTCAATAAAACAGCTGACAACGCCGGCCACGGCCTTCTTGTACGGGTGTCTGATGTCTAAAATGCCATCCCCTCATGCTCCGGTATGTCGCTATTTATAGCAATTGCCCAAATACGTCATTACCGTTAATTAGGTTACTAAACGTCGAGGCTGTTCACTTGTATGCAATTTTTACTCGAACGCAGTAATAACATTAATTTATTACTACTTTGTAACAATATTTCACACAACTCTTATCCCTATGCTGTTTTAAATGTTCGTACTACCTTCCAATAATGTTTCTGGAAATGGTTGTTATTAATTGTTATTAATTGTTGCTGTTATCAAAAGTTGGTTAACTATGACTCTCTGTTAACGGAAATCGTTAGCTTATTTGATGACTGGACAATTATTGTCTTTGATTACTTGATTAACACAAAAACGCGCAACTTAGTTTCAAATAAATACCACTTCTGTATTTTCAAGGCAATGCCATAACCGGACATCCTGTAACTTTCAGACAATTTGTTTCCCATTTATGTTAGTCCATTTATGTGTTCCCTAAAACTATAGTAATGAAATGATGATTTTTTATTTTGTTTTGTCGTTTAACGAGAAGAGATCACCACCACGAGAATACCACGACGATACTGTCGTTTGTGAATCTTATTGGTTTTGTAATTTCAGTTGAATAATGACTGCCAGAATCTTGTCATCCAGGAGATTATTTTACAAAGATGAATTGCACAGCCTGTTTAAATAAATTAATAAAAAATAAAATATAATACGAAATTTAAAGTCTGGTATTTCCAGTTCAAATAATAGTAATAGACCAAACAAGAATTTTATTTCTTCTTCTATCGTTTCTTTGACTTCAATTTCATCACAATCTACAACTTCTACAGTTTTAGAAATTACTATAACTAGTAGTTTAATTACTATTATTACTATAAAAGAAAAGTAAAAGTCGGACGATCGGTTTTGCTTTAATAGTACCCAAGCTAAGTCTAGTCAGTTTGTTATTATTAGAATTGACCCTTCTACTCATTAATATTAGATTGTAAATCAATATTGCTCAAATGTTTATTCTATGCAGTCGCAGTACAGCAGTATAGTGACTACTGATTTCTTTCAGATTACACAAAACCGAATCGAGGGTTTATACGAGTGGTACACACGAGTACACGACAAGATGCAAAGCTTTTCGCACAGCGAAAATAAAATAATTGCGTGGGCCAATACCCATATAGCAAGCATCACATTCATGAGTGTTGATTGTGTATTAGATTTATTTACATTTTTCAATTTATCTTAAGTTCTATTAAGTTTCTAAAATAATAAAAATAAATTGCTTCCGGGTTACGTCGTGTGTCAAAATTCGTAAACGTTGGCGTTTTGCAAACCATGTTCTGCAAACCTCGCTTTTTCAGAGCTATCTGAATACTGACAGTATTAAAATTTTAGAATAATAACCCGTAATAATAAAAAAACAAACGTAAAGGGGGTGCAGTCTTCGTTGAAAAGCGCCTGTTCAACCGTCTATTCTCATTGGTATTTAAATATAAAACAAGAAAAACCAAATTTGAAGTTTTCAGTTTTTAAAAGTATCTCAAAAATAAAAATGATAGGTTATGTTTGGTTATATTAATTATTTGCAGATTATCTGTTATCATAAAAATCTTCACCTTTGCTTTTAGTCGAAACCTCCGACCCATGGTGATTGTTGATTAAAGGAAAAAATGTATAATTAAGTTTTTCTGATAAAAATATGCCTAACCATATAAGTATATTTATTTTCCTTTTGAGAGGGCGAGTTTCTTGGTAATAAGTTGGCATTATGTATTTAATGTTACAAAAGTATATAAAATCGGATAATAACTAAAAGTGATTTAAAGCAATAAGAATTCATTAATAAGCAATTCAACTAGGTATCTGCTGAAATAGAATTTCGGAATAATACTAGGAAATATGAATTCGAACGAGGAAGGGCAACAAAAAAAGGGTTGGTCCATACCACCGAAATTGAAAATAAAAACTTTAGATAAATGGAGTAGAATAAACCAAGACACTTAAAATTATTTATAAATATAATTTTGATGTAAAACTACAAACAAAAAAGATATACCGATTATTGTTGTTCTATTTGCACTATATATACAGGTTGTATATATAGTGCAATCTTACATATATATATAGTGCGATCTTCCGAGATCGCAACAGTGCGATCTCGGAAGATTGTGCCTCTGTTATTGAAGATATTTTAAAACTGATTTCACTCATATATACAGAACGCCGAAGTGCACATATTAAAATTATTCGCGTGTATACAGGGTGTTCCATAAGGTAGTGCCAACCCAAACTTATGTTTTTTTTTTAAATGGAACGAACTATATTTCGGCACAATTTTGAATTTCTCGCAAAATTTTACGGCTATGAAACATTACATTACCTACACTAAACTTACTTTTTGATTTATTGGCATTTTTATGGAAAAACAGTAGTCTAAGAAAAACTGTAAGTATATCTCAATAACTGTTTTTAATTTTATTGCGCACGCTTAGAAGACTAGTTATCCCTGCAATGGTTTATTTTAGCACTAGTGTCTACTAGTACTTTTTTCTGCAGAACGATGCGTAGAATCTAAAAAATAATTAGATATAATTTTCTTAGGAAAAACTGCTTTGCTTTACGCTTTGTATTGAAAACTATTCGAAAAAGTACAGGATAAGCAATGTACGCCGCATGTAGTTATTATCTTTTAAAATTCTGAAATTTTTTGTTTTTATAAAATTTTGGTAAACTCTCCTTGCTGATAAATTGGTATTTCTATACTGTTTGTACAGTAGGTGCCAACATAAATATATAAAAACGGTGCGAATTTTGAAATTAGAATTAAACGATTTGAAAAAGTTTGTCGTTCTAATTATATTCTACCCTCTATTGAAAATATACCATACCACTTTATATCGTTTTTTTTTTAAAATAATTCCCCATACCATCAAAACAAATATTTTGTCATTGCTTTCTCTAAATTCCAGAACCAAGCAATGCACTATTAAACAAACTTCATCAGAAAAGTGCTTTCCGTTAACGTTCGTATTAATTTTAGATGAATCTGGAGTCGGCGTAATAATCGCATAATTGAAAGTAGGTCAAAAGCGAGCCAGCAAAAAGTGTTGAATTAAAAGCGTCTGGAGACGGGTTCCCTGGGGCGGTTGAAGCCAGCGAATCCCTCTTCGCCCGTAAGAAGCTGATTAAAGCCAGCAGCGCGATGTTACACAAACAGCGACCCATTTAACTACTAAAAACTAGCTTATTTATTAACGGTGTACTTCTTCGTAGTTCGCGCCGCTTCCACAGAGATTACCCACTACAAAAGAAAACGCTCAGAGGCGTACAGTAAGAATCACATTGGGATGCGTAGCATTAATCAAAAACGAATAGAGTTTTAAGTATCAGGTGATCTAAATTATCGGAAACATATCAGTATTATTTGTTATTATGTTTGACCATTTAAATTATTCAAAATCTCATATTTGTCTTATTAATTTTCATACAAAAAACTTGTTTACTGGGAAATTTTGTTGTGATTCAATCTGTCGTAGGGATGTGCAGTACCGATACTTTTGCGTAACGAATTGATACCGGTAGTATCTAATGGAGCATTAGTTACTTTGTATTCGTTACTTTGTATTCGTTACTTAAACTGATACTGATATCTTGCAAATTTTGCAAGCAATCCTACATAAAATATGGGAAACTAATATCTTTAACATTTCACCTAGTTAACATTCGAATCAAATTGTTTCCGTATTGTATCAGATACAAATTACTGGCACGGACATAAGATCTTCTTATGTTTAAAAAATGTCCATAACCACCGCGCCGGCCGCATTTACTAGCTAATTTATTTGTAAAGTCTAAAACATCTCCGACCATCGTAGTACTTGCGCCGCAACCAGTCGTACACGTACGACTGGTTGCTGCTTTCTGATCTCAGGCTGTTCGGTTCCACCAGGTATCAATATCTATATGTAATCATTTGTGGATCGTTCCTGGATACTTAGTAGATACCTGCACTTTCGCTACCGTTACCAGATTTGATACTGAGTATGTCAGTAATCATTTGTGTCTCGTTACTGATACTTGGTACCTACACGGTTCGGCACCGTAACCCGACTTGATACTGAGTGTCAGTAATCATTCGTGTTTCGTTACTGATACTTGGTAGGTACTAGGTACCTACACGTTTCGGTACCGTTACCTGATACTCAGTATCAGTAATCATTCGTGTTTCGTTACTGATAGTTGTAGGTACTTACACGTTTCGGTACCGTTACCAGAGTTGATACTGAGTAGGTATCAGTTATCGTTCGTGTTTCGCTACTTCATACTTGGTACGCGTTTCGTTTCCGTAACCAGACCGTTACTGATCGAGAACATGATAATTTACTGTATTTAATTCTACGGTCCTTGTAATACAAGAATTGATACTGATATTTTGTTTAATACTAATTTTACGTGTGGTGACTTGTGATTGTTGCATAATCTGCTATCTTGGGCTCCTTGGGCGTCAGGGGTGGCGGTATGGAGTTGATAGGCGCGTTGATTCGTGGGGAACGGATAGATGGAAGCGGTCAGTGTTGCCAGGAGTCATTTGCCGGCAGTAACTGATTTTTTAGGGATTACGACATTGGATCACATTTCCGTTGACGGGATTATTATTGACTTGCGTTTGGTGGCGATTGCACGTGTTCTATTTATTATTCAATTTTATAATTATATTTATTTCCAACTTAATATGTATTTTATTTAATTACGGAAATTGTAGTTTATACATGATACTAGAACTGTATTTCATTCGTTGTGCTTGTTGTGATTGATACCTAACCTGATGTAACGAATACTTTTTTAAATAAGTATTCGTTACTTGCAATATTTTAAAGTAAAGAATACGAGGTAACGAATTATATTATTTACACATCCCTAACTGTCGTATCTAGAGAATTAATGTATCATTTTTAACACCAGCACATTGGTTGCCTATAATGCAGTTCTCCTGCAGTCCATAATTTTCGATCGCTCGATATTATCGGTTATTTTTGTTTTAATAGTTTTACTGTTGATTGTCATAGAACCCCAAATTGCTACAGCCGAAGGTCTGAGAAACAGTTAAACCTTTAAGTAAACGGTAGGGCGGGGCTTAAATGTCCATTTTTGACATTTGAAGTTATATTCTCGAAAGTATATGGACGAAAAAGAAACCAATATTACAAACCGAAACTACCGTTATTTGGCTATATAAAAATACTGTTTAATGAAAGCACCTTCATGAAATTTTGTCTGGCCCTTTTTAATCCACAGGTGGAGTCAATCTCAACACAAGAAGGGAACTTTCTTTTTTAATAATGAGTTCATCAGACATCTTATATTACTATAATTCTAACCAGTTTCTCACTCAGAATCACAATTGTTCTAACACAGGTGCCCTATTTGAAATACAGTTTATATGTTTTTGTAATTGCGGTTAAACCTGCCATTATCAGGAAAACTACTGTCGCTGTATTGTTCGTAGCAAACTAAACAGAAAGATTCGTCGTCAGAACTGGTACCTTTATTTTCTTTTTGTAAAATTATTTTATTAATGTGTTTAATTTTATTCACTTTATACTTTTTAGGTGCCTTCTTAGTCACCCAATAACCAAATCTCAAGTTGTCAGTATTAGTTTTCAATAGTTCTGTAAATCTTTTCAGGTTTTACTTAGTTCGATAGTCAGTAAATACCTTCCTGTATTTACCTTCATGTAATTTTTTAGGTTATAAAAAATATATCATTTTCTCTAGCGGAAAATTAGCGACATATTGAAAATGTCAAACAAATTACTGAAAATATTAAACTTTTATAAAGTAATACAAGTAATACATATAAAGTAATGCCAATGAAAGTAATACAGTGTTCTGCACTAAAAGGAAAGAAAAAGAAAAAAATTCTAAAAAATGACATTTGGCAATGCAGCCCCCATTTGGTGAAGGTTTAGAATCGGTATTTTTGTATTATTCACGATATTATATGCAATATGCATATATTATTTATAAATCTGCAACATCCTATTTTTCTAAAGGAGTGAGTTTCAAAATTGTAGCACAATTTTATGTTTTTATGTACTTTATTTAGATTGTTTTTTATACAATATATCAAACGTTCCCACCGATTCCTCTGATGTGGAGAGGTTCCTTTTTTTCTTACTGGAAAGATTTGATGGTTTGGAAAATTGTGGTTTATTAAATGTACTATTAGAACGTTGTGTGTCTCTTTACACAAGTAACCGTCAACAATATTTCAATACCAATATTTTTTAAACTATAAATGGCGTCTTTCGGATATCTTTAAAAGCGAAAATTATGCTTTATAGCCAGATCAACTTTCCAGCCATTCAACACCTATATCTTCTTTGCGGCAGTGGTACGGGTACTGTTGATATGTTGTTTAAAACGACTAGTAAACCTACACAGAACACTCCAGCTTATTACCATCTCTTACTGCATTTTTTGTTCATCAAAAGTCAAAAGTTTTTTCATATATCCGTACAAAATACTACTTTCTATCTAGTCTAAATTATTCTTTTTTCGTTAGTAGGATGGGTAGTAGTATGACAGCATAACTGCCGTAGTTCGAAAGGCACGCCACTGGTGTACTTTATAAGGACGGCTTTTCAGGCGAACGCGGCCGCCTCTTTGCCAGTTGCGTTGTCAGTGCGCAAACTTTCAATGCTTCGCTACTTATAAATTATTTCATATTTCTGTCTCGGGCGAACACATTAAATTTCTTAGCTACTAAATACATTCGGGACAGATTTGAAACGCAAATACGACGACGAACTTCGCTTAAGTTTAGGAGATTATTCTTCGCGTTTTTTCTCCATTCTGGTGGAGGAGACGGGCCAGAGCGCTATGCGCTCGCTCACTAACGATTGCAAAACGAACGCGACGTTTAGAGTGCGCAATTGGAGCTACTTAAACAGATTATGCCCCTAATGGAAGGTACGTTGATTTATACAGTTAGTATACGTGGACTGATTCGAGCTATTCAAAAGGTGGAGAAAACTGACTACTTAGAAGTGTGCTAGGATCTGTAATAGTATTTATTGACTTAAATAAAAATAAAACCGTGTCCTTTGCTGTTTATTTTTTAATTTAAATAAAGTTTGCAATATGGACATATCCAATTAGTATTTATTGATGTTACTCGTATACATAATACGTTACATAAGTTAAGATATAATTAAGATATAATTAATAAGTTAGATATAATTCAGTATTACATTTTTACATACATGATCAAAGTTAATGCATCAAATCACTGGACTTGAATTCATCCATGAATTCATCAAAGCTGTACACAGCCCTTTCAATAAGAAACCGTCTAACTGTTTTTTTTAAAGCATGCAAGTCTTTAGCGTTGGGTGAAATGGCATTGTAAAATTTAATTGAATAATACGAAGTTCCAGTTCTGGATTTATAGAAATGTAGAAACTCATAGCGCAATTTGTCACCAAATCGTGTGGCGTATGAATGAACGGTGTTGATTCTCGTTAGTTTATCATTATTTCGTGGGCATACATTAAGCATTCTAAAATAAACACGCTTGGCGCCGTGACGATACCTAGTTTTACAAAGCACCACTTACGCTCATCAGCGTAGTAGCACACGAATACATCGCCTCTGCATTTTAAATATCTGCCGCATATGTGGAGAATAGCCCCAGTATATTATTGAGTACGTCATTATAGAATGGAATAGTCCATAGTAGTCCATGTAATAGCGATGATGTATATAGAGAATTGTTTAGGATTCTGCTAAAATATATCGACCTTGCCAGCTTGCTACAAACATAGTTGACATGATGTTCCCAAGTCATTTTAGAGTCCAGCTTAACACCGAAAAACCCTATAGCGTTCCACACTGGTGGATTATTCCGCAAAGTTTTGTAGTGCATTTGTTTTGGAGGTGTTGACATTTAATTTGTTGAAAAGAAACCATTTTCATTAGTCATTCGGACCTTAGCACTTAGGGCAATCACATTGCTTTCACTAACAACTGGTATCGTCAGCAAAGAGAACAACGGCACCAACTGGATCGGCTGCCGGGAGATTGTTAATATAAATTTAAAACAATACAGGGCCGAGCACAGAACCCTGTGGAACTCCACACCGAACAGCAAGGCTTGGCGAAATGTCTCTGTCAACCCGCACGTGTTGTTGCCTATCGCTAAGAAACGACAAAATCAAGTTTGCGGACCCGATTGAAAATTGATAGTGCTTTATCTTGCTAATTAACAATGAATGATTGACGCAATCAAAAGCCTTAGTCAAGTCATAAAAAGTAGCAGTTGTGAGTTGGCTCTGCTCAAAATTACTCAGAATCAAATCGCTTAGGTTGTTAATAGCGGACGTTGATGATCTTTTGTTACGAAAACCATACGGTGACTTTGCAAATAAGTCATTCTGTTCAAAATAGATGTATATATGGGTTTTTAGTACTGTTTCTAGTACCTTCGAGAAAATAGGCGTTGAAGTCCCTTCTTGTATACTGGTATTACGGTGGCAATTTTGGAGCAGCTGGGAAAATAACCAGTTGAGATACATTCATTGATCAAGACTGTCAGGGGATCTAGTATGGTGTTGCTAACAGTCTTGATCACTTTTACGGTCATCCCAAATGGATCCCTGCTGTTTGAGATTTTTATATTTTTTATGACTTGACACATCTCCTCACCAGTGGTTGGATGAAAATGAATCCAAATACGTTACATCCATCCGTTACAGTAAGGTGCATTGTTATGTGGTTCACAATGAGTACTGCCAAATCCAACCAATACCTATTTTCGAACTAATATTTTCAATAATATTTAGTAAATCGAGGTATTTCTTTAAGAAACTAGTTGCTTATATTGTGATTATGAAAACATACCATATCAACGATAACATTGCACAGGTGCAAACAATCCGATTGCGTGGTTGAGTTATCTCTAAAGATGGTGGAAAAACTTTGGGCCAACTTTTACAACACTTCCGGTGTTACCGGAAGTAACCAAAGCCTGACATTTTTTTACTTTAAGAGCTCGTATCTAACAACATTAATCCTCAAATGTTTAATGCCTGAGTTTATTTGGTTATCCATATACTTCTAATGGCAGCTCGTTGTGAAAGAACCTGTATTTTATTCTTGTATAATTACGTAATGTGTGGATCGATTTTGATAATTCTTTTTTCATATGACGGGTTGTCTTTCACTGCTGGTACCCTATAAATCAAAATCGACACAAGGCAAATTTTTAAGGTAGAATCAACTTGGTGCTAAAGTGAACCGTTTTTGAGATATGGTAGAAAACGTGGAAACGACGAAACGCAAATTATGGTTATTGATGCTGACGCAGCTTTATAGGGCATTAAGTGGCCACCTGGAAATTATATTCGCAACAAAAAAGTGCCTTTTAGTGTTCTTCTGGAAGTCGTTTTAATATCTTTTTAAATGTCCTATTAAAGTTATGATAATTGCGATAACTAAAAACACGCTTACCGACCCTCAACTATACGATTTTACAAAATGGACGATTTCAACATATATTTTAAATTCATTTCGATTGAATGTAGAACCGTTGATTTTTTAATAAAACATTAAAAACGACATAAAAACATCAAAATATCAACCTGCGATGCAACTTTATACAATACCGTCGGCCTGTTCACACTATGCTCGGGAAAATTTTACATTTTCTTGTTTTTCTACCACAACGATAAATCAAAAATCTCCCTATAGCTCACGGGCACCGTTACAAAATGTTCCATTTGGGGCAAGATTTTTTTAGTAATAAATGCTGACATAGTGTGAATGACTATGCTATTAATTATTTTTTAGCGTTTTCGTCTTGTGTTATTTGTTGTTAATGATATTGATAATTAGAGCCTTTATTATTATTTATTAAAATTCTAAAATGAGACACAACAGACATGAAAGTAAAAAAAATATAAAATACAGCCCATATTGTTCGCTAATTTTAAATTGCATTCACTGTAAATAATCTCCGTTGTTTTTATGGTTGTGTCATTATTACACACTATTTTATATTAGCTACTGTTGTGACCCCTGTATGCTCGACAAGTTACCTATAGCATATTGATATTATGTGAATTGCAAGAAAATTTGCTGCCTTTCTATCGTTTATTAATGTGTCATTAATAATTTTTATTACGAATTGTTTGTAATTATGTAAGAATTTTTTTGAGAATCATTGATCTTTTATCCTAGAATTTAAGATTTGTTCTCCTTGCCAACCAAGATTGTAGAATTTTTATAACTTATTAACTAAATCGACGCTTCACTGCGTCGGTTTAGGAAAGCCCTCAGGTCTCGCTTGCTCCAGCTGCAGATCCAGCCCGATGATTAGTTTCCTACAATGTGCTTAGACTTACGTTTTTTTTCCATGTGTGTATTTAAGTTCAGCTTGTGTTTCTTTTCTTTTTCCATGTCTTGAACATGCTTGCGTAATTGCAAGGTATCTTGCTATACAGATTAGTTTAGCAGGTCTGAGTGGAAGACCGAGATACGTTGATTCATCACCGTATTCTCGAACTCACGCCTGATTGTAACCAACAGTGGTACTTTTTAGTTGTTTTGTTTTATTTTACTTTAATTGTATCTGATGGCTGTTGGTTCAATAAAGATATATTTATTTTACTTATTTTATATATTGGAGTAAGTATTGTTAATTTCCTATAAGAATTTCCAGCTCGTGCTCAACGAGCAAGGCCTAATGTATAATGAACAATTGTCACCTTTCAATAAACACCATTCTTTTCGATGTTGTCCATTTTGTCTGTATTTTCGGTTTTAAACATTATCTCTCAATAATTCGAGTGGTTGCCAAGCAATATTATCGTCTTTCTCCTGCTTTTGATGAACACGTGCTAACAATTCTTATAGCAATTATACACGCAAAAAATACACGCACAAAATGGACACAATTGATATAATTAAATTCTATAATCGTGTGAATAGAGCATCCGATAAAAAGCCTTAACAAATTGGTAAACAATAAAGAGAAAACAAAATTATTTTAAAATTTTACCGCATTAACGAGAAACAATGACTAACTATAGAGAAAAAGTTGAAAATTCGATCATCGAGAACGATCATCGAGAACGAAATTGTTATTATTACTATTATAAGTAAACAGTTGAAAGGGGACAATACCAATTCAACTAATTGTGAAACTTAAAACTAATTATAACTTATATGTATAAGCTGTATAGGAAATCAGTATATACAGACCATACAGACCAAAGTAGACACATTTTTTAATGTGTTCATGTCCGTGACTCACGTTAGAACTTACTAAAGAATTGTTATAATGGTTAACGTTTAATGGCGGTTTCTACCTCGTACCGCTGGCATATATAAGTTTACACGCACATATAATTGAAACCAAATTATAATTTCGGTGTAATAATTTATAATTACATGAGATGGAGGTAATACAAATACGTTGCACATAACAGAAGCAAGACTAAGTCGGAAGCGACGGACAAAAATGAATACGGTATTGACCCAAGCACAATTCGGCCCAAAATGTTACCGAAAACTTATGTTACATAAACTAAGAAATCCTCCATACTTTAAATGTACTATAGCTTCCTATGTGTATGCTGATATTAAATTAACCATTTATTGCGCATATACAATTCCGCAGCAGTAATTAAAATCGTTCATATCGACGATGTAGGTTTGATCTTCGCATAATACCTTATTAAAGTAAATGTGGTCCTTGAATTATATCTGGAAGCGGGATTTGATATTTAGTTGACACGAATGATGACGGTCCCTTATCAGATTCGCAAAACATCACCGAACACGTCCGGATTGCGTATTTTGATGAACACAGCAAAACTAGGAAAGCCCCACATATGCGATTGCAAGCGTTTCAAAAGAGGCAGTTTGTGATTATGTGTTGTACGTTTGACATATGGCATTTGCTACCAAACTTAGAAAAAGTTACTAAAAACGGTGTTACAATTTGTTAATTGTAACACCGAAAACAGTGTTACAATGTGTGCATTGTGAATGCAAAGTAGAAAAAATATTATAAAGATAACTGTTTCTCAAGACTTTGTCCACTATACGTATATATATTTTCAGTAAGAAAATTTGCAAAAGAATAAAAACACACATTGCCTGAGGGCACGACAAGTCAACTCTGTAAGAGAAATTGGGCTAATTGGAAAACATTATCCGGAAGGACTCGGTCCGCCCGCTTCCTGTTCCTCCTCCGGTGGGTGAAAGGGGACACGTGACAAAAAACAAGCCATTGGCGCTGGTACGTGGTCGGAATGGGAACTTGTTCGTCCCGCATTTCCATACAAGACGAGATATCCATCCGCATTCCGATCCCGCCTCCTCCACACCGGGGAATAACAAGTTAAACTTGGGCCATTTAGTCAGAAGTTAGTCACGTACTTATTCAATTTGTTTCTTTGAGAAGGCACCAACTGTGTCGCTATATTGACGCAGTCCCACTATTTGTCTTTGCTTCTGTGGGTTAGTTGTTCTTACTGTATAATTTTGGCATTGCCGGGCGCACATAATCAGCAATACATAGTTTAAAAATAACCTACATAAGAAAAAATAAATTTTGGTTTACCCAAAAATTAGTACATATAGGGAATGATTTTAACACTCAAACATAAGCAAATTAAAAGACAAACAATTTAACGTGTTTGTACCCAATTTATCTGTTTTCATTGCAGGATAACGCTAAATTAAACGAATCTAAAAAAGATAAATAAACCTTTATCTTTACGATTAATTAAAAGGCACGCGGTCGCATCGTGCTTTGGAATTATTCAAAGTTGGTGGCTGTGGGGGAGTATTGCGGCCTCATCCTACTGAGGACAAACAGCTCCATGTATTATTTCTTTTAATTTCCTCAGCCCGTGCTTTCGCTTCCCCCATTGCACTCCCTTCCCTTCGTTTCCTTTCCCCGCGCTGAGAAAAGAAAGGGCGACCTCATTAAAAAAGAAAAGCAATTAGAAGGCCGCAGTTTCGGGTCCTTAGTGGTCGTTTTTTCTTCTTTAGTTTGCAACCCCTAAATTGGAATACTGTATTGCTCGGGGGTAATCCTGAGTAAACGGCTTTTTATTAACGTTTATGATATTAAATTGATTTTAAGGAGTGGAATTTTTATATAGCTCGTATATGGCTTTCGATCTTTTTTTAATAATTTCCATGTAATTCAGGTACATTATACCTATTATTTATTAATGAGCATTACGCAAACATTTTGAGTTTTGTGGAAAGTATTCAATAGTTTAAATGAGTCCGGTTAAGCACAGTTGTTGGTTTTGTAAAACTATTTTACTTGAACAGGCTGAATAAAGTCAACCGTCACGACATAATTCAGTCAAGATAACCCATGTCCCATTTTTGTTTTTTTTGCGTTTATTTGGATACTCAAATAAAAAATGACATTTCGGCAGATTGGTGCCAGAAAGAAAAACTAACTGTGGCAGGTTTTTATGTTTTTATTCCAACCATTCTATTAACCAGAAACACAATACTATCACTGCGATGAACAGACGCATCACATCCGGCTGTACACAAAAGGAACAAACCAATCTTTATTTATGGTTATCTTAGTTAGACAATTACCGAGTTAGAATTGATTTTTGATATCCCCCCTGAGAGACGTATCACATATTTGACGGTCTCTTCGATAGACGCAATTTATCAGATATTTTCCTACATTCCGGGATTTATACATCTGATTGCTCAAATTTTTGAATAGACCACTTGAAAGTTGCTTATAATAATGGGTGATTTTTTTGCTATTTGGTTTTTCAGTGTCAATATTTTCAGTGTCAATTTTTTCAGTGTCAATTTTTTCAGTGTAAACAAAAGATTCGTGACATGTGTTAATGTCAAAAATATTCAGTAACGTTTGCCATTTCACCATGAAATAGACTTGCAAACGAATAACGCTTGCAAATCTTTCAAGTTTATTTTCAAAATGCGTGATAGTGTGAGATAGTGTGTTTCGTAAATTACGTCCATTTTATAGTCGTCATAATCCACCCACAGAACAGGCTATTCAAGCTGTTGTGACCAAATTTTGCACCAGTTTCACTTTATTGGACATTAATCCACCCGTATGCGAAGAGTACGAAAATATTGGGAGGTCGGTATGAAACCACACAAAATACGTAAGGAGCTCGGTATGAAACCACACAAAATACAGCTGCTGCAAGAACTGAAGCCAGGTGACGTAACACAACGTCCTTTGTTTGGTGAATGGGCCTTAGGAAAGTTGGACGAAGATCCATTTTTCTATTGAAAAATCGTCTTTAGCGACGAAGCTCATTTTTAGCTCAATGGGTACGTCAACAAACAGAACTGTCAAATTTGGCTTGAAGAGCAGCCAGAGGCAGTCCAAGAGCTGCCAATGCACCCTGAAGGATGCACTGTTTGGTGTAGTTTCTGGGCCGGCGGCATCATTGGACACTAATTTTTCAAGGATGATGAAAATCGCAACGTTACATCAATGGACCAAGATACCGGGTGATGATTACCGACTTTTTTCTGCCCAAAAGGGAAGAATTAGACTTGGTTGACATGTGGTTTCAAGAAGACGGTGTCACATGCTACACGGCACGCACCATTAATCTCACGGTTTGGAGCAGTCCGTTGGCCGTCAAGTTCACGCGATTTGACACCACTCGACTATTTTCGTGGGAATACGTAAGTCTCTCGTGTACAAACCACAATTCTAGCCCTAGAAGACAACATTAACATTGGTGACATACCGGCCGAAATGCTGAAAAAAGTATGCAAACGTTAGAGCTCACAGATGGACTACCACGGCGTAGCCGCGGGCATCATTTACATGAAATAATCTTTAAAAAGTATATGGCAGGCATTCATTTATCGGCCCAAATAAATATTTCATTTACTTCAGCAAGTTTTCTGTATTTTTCTTTTAATTTTCAAAACCCAAACGGTTAAAAAATCATCGGTTATAACTAACTATGGGACAGTTCTTTACTTCTTTACTTAAGAATTTTCTCGCAGTATAATATGAGTAATATATTTACCAATTGTGTGATAAGTGGCAGTTGCGAATCAATTTATGTAGGCCAAGCTTTCTCAATTCAGAAGGGACATCAGAAACAAAAACTCAATAAGCGCATTGTCTCAGCATGGCGAAATGAGAATCACAATATTGACTTTGACAGTGTTAGGATACTGTTAAAAAACGCAACTTGAATCTGCGGTCGGACATATATAGTTTTTTACTGAATTTAGTACAGATGTAATATAAGCGAGCTAACTTGTTAACAAGTTTTAGCATTTTATTATATATTGTGTTAGACTTGTTTATTAGATTGTATGATTGTCTTCATTTACTTATTTTGTATTTTTATTTTTTAGCGTTTTTATGTTTGTTTTATAATTTTTATTTTTGCTGCGTGTTAAATATACTGTTCAAAATGACAAAGATAAAGTAACCTTGCGTTGAACCCAGGTTGAAACCGATCGTTCTACTGTTGTGATGTGTTACATGATATTGTTCTAATCCGGTTTTCCTCGTCTAAATGTGATTAATTGTTGTTACCATAATTAGCTATGTTTGATTCGTACTTGTTGTGCAGCGTTAGTTTTATGTATTATTTTAGTTCCTGGAGAACCAAAAATTATCGGTGAATTACTGGATTAATATAAAGGCCAAACCGTGATTTGGGGCCCTTCTAACCCTATAAACCACTCTTATTTCGATATTTCGTTTTTAATTCATTCGTATATGTAAATATTTGTAGAGATATACGGTTTCTTGTAGAATTTTGCATAACAGGGCCTCCAAAAACATTAGTTTAACCTGATGAGATTCTTTAGGTAAGTTGAAATGAAAGCATGGCCCTTGGCCTTCAAAACAGTGAAGAGAAATGTCGTCATTGGTGTCGGTAGATCGTTTTTGTCAAGTTCTTGCGGATACAAGTTATTGAGTGCATCGGAACTTTTGATGTCGTTCGTGGGAATATTATCAAAAATAACACATACAATTAAAATGCAAAATCATTTAATCAGTTGTTAAAATTTAGTTTTTTGCCAATTGCATAGTTGCATTCCACAAAATAAATGACTAGCTTTGATCTAATCTGTCCTAAATATCTACATTTGTCACGAACAGAAATAAAATAGTTTGTGATTAGTATACCATATATGGTCGTTTCTCAATGTCTCCGGAGCTCAAACTTTGTTAATTAATCTTGCCCACTAATTGTTTGAATCTCGACCGGGCAAAGCTAGCATAACTCGTTGCCACCCTAAGCTATCGATTGGTGCATAATTTGTTAAAATGATATCTATTGACAGGAAGTGCTTACTTTTACGCTTTTGTTGATCGGTGTTGAAGGCATGCGGTCGCACTATGTTGTCCAAATCCCCACGACGCTAGTACTTATATTTTTTTTAGGCTGTAATTGTTATAATTTTTTGATGGGGCAAAACTATGGGGAGTACATGAAGACTTGCGCTTTCAATTTATGTATTGCTCATTATGATCGGTTAAGTCATGGTCCCGAAAACTTTACCTAATTGACGAAAAATTCAACATTCATTTTAATTCTTAGGGCACTAATTATGGTTTAATCGACCGGGAAAACTCATGGGGTATCAGGACGTTAACAGCTTTAAAATGATGCATCATTTATTAAAATCGGTTAAAAAACAAACTTATTGCTAACTTCCCCCGGGTGAGACCACATGCGTTTCCGCTGTATATTGCCTTTGAGGTTTTATTAACGCATTATTTTGTCTGAACATAAAAAAGTTAGAATCAATCACGAAAATACCGTCTTTTACATACAACCTTTTGCCCTGCACCCGACGATCAATCCAAAATACTGGCCGGACGGAAAAGAAGTCGGCCGGTTGACATACCTTATCCGGCCAACAGTCATGAGCATACTCTCAGAAAAACTTTGGTTTAGGTGCTTTGTGATGGTTTTATGTTTGTCACTGATTATGACTTTTCAATTAATATTATTATTTTATTAATATTATTTGTTGAATTGATGAGGTATGGGCATTGACACGCTACTTTTTAATCATAAACTTATTAGGAATATTATATAACTAAACTAAATAACTACAGCCAGTAGCACGCTAGAACAGTGGCGGGAGGGGAATTCCCCCAAAAGTAAGGGACAAAATTCTCCATAAAACAAAAGGGTGCTTGTCTGAAGTATTGGGGTACTTACTTAATGCCCGTGGGATTTTCTCGGGGTAAACTTTTTAATGGGGATTTTTTGAGGTATTTCATCGTCACTACATTTTTTTATTATTATTTATATCCGACCCGATGTGACGTCCTATGCTAATGTTGGGATTTGGGCGATTTGTATCCATACCGATACTTTCTGGGGATATTTTATGGCCATTGATGGCAAAATTAAATTATGTAGCCCCCAACAAGCTTTCTACGAGATAGCTTTCTATGAGGGATTTTGTTGCCAAACCACTGTCAATTGTTACTGTTATTTGAGGGGAAATCGTAAAATCTAACTTTTAAAATAGTACTCGTTGGAAATGTAACAGTATTGAGTTTAAACTATTTTATTTAGAATAACATACAACTGTATTAGCCAAAGGCTCGAATGAATCTGAAGAATACATATGGTGTAGACAGTACGGTGGTTACAGGCTGGCATGTGTAATATAAACATCTCAAGTGTTTTGGGGTTGACCTGGCGTCTAGGCAGGGGTGGGTGGTCGGCTAGTCTTGTCTGCTCTCGTAACATCTATCTAGCATCACTACGCTAGACTGCAACTGAAGTACGTCTTAAAATATGCCAGCGACTGTAATTCAATATGGGGACACATGTGAACCTTCCCTCCAACTAGGTTAATATTTTTTAGGATATCTGTGTGATTGATATTATTTGTTCTACTGCTTCTTCTATGTGGTTTGAACCTAGATTTGAAAGGTTTTTTTAAAGTATTGTTTTATTTATTATATTTTTGGTATTGGAAACGTATTGGAAACTCCGTTAATTAAGCAGAAATCAATAAAATTAGAGACTAGATTGACACGAGAGCTAATAGGTTTGCTGAGATGTGCTATAACGCATTTTTTAAACAATTCTATACTCATTGGTGTTGTGAGTTGTGAACAACATTGTAGGTGGGTTGTACCAGCGTACAGTCCAGCGTTGGCCAAGTGTGTTTTAGAAATTTTCTAATTGCTCTCTCTTAATTGTATGGTTTGGCAGGCAGTGAACAGACCGCAGCTAATATTATTGGACTGACCCAGTCTTCAGCAGATGGACCGCCCTTGCATACTTTGTATTAACCAGACCTAGAATCTACCTACGTGAAGTAAAAAGTATGTTTCTAATCTATCCTGTGCCTGTTGGGAGGTTAATAATTCAGGGGCGACAACAAAAATTATGCTTATCTACTAATACCACGAAGTCGCTTGTCAAATATACATATCTGGCAGAACAAATCCGAACATGTAATGAATGTAGACAGGGAAACAAAAATAAATGGGGCCTGATATCGATAACAGCTTGAACTATATATGTATACATGGTCTTGTTTACGTGATCGGACGTGTGATGGAGAGGTTGCTAACAGGATACATTGGCTGTGCTCGTCATTCTGGACCACGTATCATCTAAATCCCAGATTAATCGGTTCGATAAACGTGAAATGACTCCGTGCTCAAACATGAGATTCCCGTATTTGGCTTTATCTTGCCGTTTTCAATGAAATTTGTCGGTTCCTCTCTGGTATTTAGTTATTTGTACAAAATATTCATAGATTTGTTCCACACGAGTTCTATGGGATTTAAAAATATATTATTCTCACAAATTATTATTCTCAGTAGTCCACAATGCACAACGGTACTGAAACTTAAGAGAGTTCTTGAATGTGTGCTGTTTCAGGGCATCTTTGTCTTATCCTGAAATTATATATATATATATATATATATATATATATATATATATATATAAAATGTAAAACAATTGTGTGGGGAATCCAGCAACAATAATGGAAAAACGTCAAGTGTTGTAGAACGTTCTTTATTATTTCAACCAATATTTCGCAGTGTGATTACACGCTTCATCAGGGTCATCTGAAGGACACAAAAAAAAGTATAAAAACAAGTTCATAATGCTAAATTAAATTCTACTTACAATTTGAACGATAATGAGAAAGAATAACAATAGCTGGTGACGAAGGTGATGCTCTATAAACCACGGTATCTCGTTTCGTCGCTGTCTATCACGGTGGTGCAGTAACAATTTAATAACGTCATTTCAGTATGAAATGGCGCTGGCAACTATTGAAGACAAGAGCCAGTATTGCAAAGCCAGTTTTTTTTTATAACAACATGAATGTGGTGACAGACAACCTCGAAAAGACGACTTTGATATAATATAACTAAGTTGAAATTATGAATAAATGTGAAGAATACAAAACTATAAAATTTTTTATGTAAATTGTAGGAACGATATAAATGATTTTAAACAGCTGATTATAGTGCTAAAGGCGAATTGTTTGAAATAGATACATTGGTGTTGGTTCGACCCAAACTGAGAATATAAGAATAACCTATATTCAGGTTGTTTATGTCCGATCTGAAATTCATATTATTCGGCGTATTATTAATTTCCACCATCTCCAAAAATTCCCTGCTTTTACGACCGCTAACCGTCCGTCTGACACCCACCCCATCAAAATTCGGTTCATGTTTATTAGTGTGCATATGTGATGCAAGTGCACATCTATTTTTTTTAGTTCTAATGTCACTTTTATGTAACGTTAATCTCATCTTTAACCAGGTGCAAGTCTGACCAACGTACAACAGTTCACAGTCATTACAGGGGATGGTGTAGATCACATTGGATTTAAATTCCAAAAGTGTCTCATCTTTAGTTTTAGTAAAATAATTTCCTAAAGGGTGATAATTATAAAAAGCTATTCTGATATTGTCACTCGCAAAAACGCCAGATATCCTGGATGCAATCTGTGGTATATAAGGAAACTTGAAATATTTTAAAACAGGGGTAGGCTCAGGTGTTACTGCAATAATTTGAACTTGAGTATTAAATAAAATTTTGTTGATTAATGATTTTGGATAACCGTTGTTTAAAAATAATTTAGAGAGGATGCTCAAGTTTTTTTTTGCAAGAGGGAGGGGTGGCTTATCCTTGTCACTCTATTCTTCATACCCTTGATCATATTGATTTTGTGGCCACTGGTGTGGTTCGAAAAATAATTTAAAAATCTACTTGAATTTGAAGGTTTTCTGTACCAGTCTATTATAATTTGATTGTTGTTATTCCTAATTACTTTAGTGTCCAAAAAAGGCACCCTCCTTTCTTGCTCTTCTTCAATAGTAAACTGAATATTAGGGTGAAAAGAGTTGAAGATTTCAGTCACTGAGCCCACCTCCTGGTCTGGTAGTGCACATATTATGTCATCTACATATTTTTTAATAAATGAAAATTGAAAAGGTAAAACTGCAAGAATGTTATCTAGACAAAAATCCATTATTATTTTAGCCAAAATGGGACTAATGGGCGAGCCCATTGCTACCCCATCTGTTTGTGAATAGATTTGATTATTAAATGAAAAGTAACTATTAGTCGTGATAAAATTTATAAGTCTGACAAAAGAAGCTTTGCTTAGCTGTGTGTACTCTGATATAGAATTCCAATCTCTATCCAAAATATAATAAACCAATTCAATGGGAATGTTCGTGAATAATGAAACTACATCAAGTGAGATCACCACGTGGTCCTCGGGCAATTGAAAATTCTGAAATGAACCAACAAACTCAAAAGAGTCCCGAACATCGTAATTACTGTCGGCGTAAGCGTTCGAGAGGATCCCAGCAATCAATGAAGAGATGGAATAAGTTGGAGAGTTAATGCTAGACACGATTGGCCTGAAGGGAACATCGGGTTTGTGTATTTTTGGTAGTGAATATAATTTAGGGCAAATGGAACTAGTATTATGGAGCTGATAGTATACATCCTTTAAAGTTTTTATGAAGGAATTTATTTCTCTTTGAATTTTGAATGTAGGATCAGCATTAATTATTCTATAAGTGTTAGCATCATTTAAGAGTTCTAAGGTCTTAGTAAGATATTCCTCCCTCTCAACTGCTACAGTGACTGCTCCTTTGTCAGCCTTGAGGATGCAAATGTTGGGATTATCTTTAAGGAATCTCCTACACTGACCGATAGTCTCCCCCCAAACGCCAGAACCACCAGAATTTTGTGTCAAATAGTTAGTTAGGATGTTAGTCAATTTAGCTCTACGTATATTGTTATCTTCTGCATTCAAAAAACCAAAAATGATCTCACTCTCTGCCAACAGCTCATCAGCTCGCACCATTTTTTCAGTCACCGGTATACTAAATTTAGGCCCCAATGAAAGGAAGTCCTTAATTACCTGCGGGACACCGACGCTCGTACGATCGACAAACCAGCGGGAATTATCTTTGAAACATTTGACATTTTTAATATTACTAAGAAGTTGATTAAATTTAATTGAATTTGACTGTTTAATTCTATTGAAAATTGTATTATATTTATTATTGCTAGTTAATTCAAAATCTGTGAACACGTGAACAGGTAAAACTTCTCTTGCTTTACGGATGATTATGTTTAATTGCGAATCATGTTATTTTAGATCGGACAAAGTTATAGAAATCTCTAAATTTAACACTCGTTGTCCCAACCTGTCATTTAGCGTTGTTGCCTTCCTTCGTAGTGTTCTGTTTCTAGTTGCCAGCAAACCAATGATGTTATTTGAGCCTTGGGTAATGTGTTTCGGGCTTATTCCATGTTTTCGACATCTCAAAAGAAAATTCCTCCTATTTACCAGCTTTGCCATTCTTTCCGATGTAGTGAGCCATTGTTTCAGTGTGAGAGTTGTGTCTCTCCCATAATTTCGTGTGATGTTATCGAAATACCCCATTTCTAAAAGAATAAAGACAAGGAATCTTTGATAGACAGCAACGAAACGAGATACTGTGGTTTATAGAGCATCACCTTCGTCACCAGCTATTGTTATTCTTTCTCATTATCGTTCAAATTGTAAGTAGAATTTAATTTAGCATTATGAACTTGTTTTTATACTTTTTTTTGTGTCCTTCAGATGACCCTGATGAAGCGTGTAATCACACTGCGAAATATTGGTTGAAATAATAAAGAACGTTCTACAAAACTTGACGTTTTTCCATTATTGTTGCTGGATTCCCCACACAATTGTTTTACATTGTTGTCACCAACGGCAAAGACTCCATGTCTTTATTCTTTTAGAAATGGGGTATTTCGATAACATCACACGAAATTATGGGAGAGACACAACTCTCACACTGAAACAATGGCTCACTACATCGGAAAGAATGGCAAACCTGGTAAATAGGAGGAATTTTCTTTTGAGATGTCGAAAACATGGAATAAGCCCGAAACACATTACCCAAGGCTCAAATAACATCATTGGTTTGCTGGCAACTAGAAACAGAACACTACGAAGGAAGGCAACAACGCTAAATGACAGGTTGGGACAACGAGTGTTAAATTTAGAGATTTCTATAACTTTGTCCGATCTGAAATATCATGATTCGCAATTAAACATAATCATCCGTAAAGCAAGAGAAGTTTTACCTGTTCACGTGTTCACAGATTTTGAATTAACTAGCAATAATAAATATAATACAATGGAAATAAAACCTCTTTGATCCTTTGCTAATATTTATTTTAATAGGTACCGGTTTCAATCATCGTGTGATCATCATCAGCCTAAATCTACAACGCAAAAAATTTTTGCAATTAAAAAATGCTTACTGTGATGAAGCAAATAAGGACAAAACAACATTTTAAAAAATATATAGCCATTGAGTTAAACTGTAAAATAGTCACAAATTACTTACGGTCAAATTAGTGAAGCATAAATTAAGATTAAGAAAACATGAAGAACAACGACGACGAGACATGTGTTCGAATTGGAGAGCGGACGGAAATGAAAATAGGAAAACATGACGAACACGTCTGTATGCAACCAATATCGCAAATGACGTCACATATATATAAATAAAAGTTACAGGTTTCTACTTTGTCTCACACAGGCCGGCATGGAAGATGTACTTGAAAAGTGGATAGTGAGGGAAATTAATTTGATCATTAAGTAAATTGACATGTTTGTTACATTTTAGTTTTTCTATTTCGTACTGTTCAAGTAAATCAAGTGTGTAACCTTTTTTACATCTATGCAAAAGTTTGAAGTTTTTGTAATCCAAATTATGACCTGTTTCAAGTTTGTGTTTAAATAAATTTGAAGAATTTCTAGTTTTATGTTCATTGATTCTTTGTGAAATTTTCCTGCCAGTCTGGCCTATGTAAGACGAAGAACAATTAGAGCAGCTGATCGAGTAGACACCAGAACAATCAGTGATAGGGGTGGGGATTTTGAAATTGGAGAGTAAATTATAAATTTGAGTAAAACTTTTAAATGCAGGAAAAATATTGAATTTGGGGAGAATTTTGTTAAGTTTGACGGTAGTTTTATTATAGGAGAAAGGTCTGTAAATTCTGTCTAATGGTTTCTGACTAACATAAAGTGGGTCTGTTTTAATTAAGGAATGTCGCAAAAGGCGGTCGATGTGTTTTGTCGGGAAAGAGTTTTGCAAAGCAAGATCGTATATAAAATTAAGCTCTTCAACTCTAGAATCGAGTTCTAAGGGATAAGTAAGACATCTGTTGAGCATAAATCGGAAAGAAGCTAAACGTTGAGAAAGAGGATGCGCCGAATCAAAAGGGATTATTGTTGGAACGGATGATGGTTTTCTAAAAATGTCAAATTTTAATCTATTGTTAGTTTTAGTTAGTGTTAAGTCAAGAAAGTTTAAAGTATGGTTGTCTTCTATTTCCAAAGTGAATTTCAAATTATGTATATTATTTATAAAAGCTAAAAAATTGTTAAGCTCATCCTTGCTACCGTTCCATACACAAAACACATCATCCACGTAGCGGATCCATTTAGTAATAAAATGTTTGAAGGGGTTGCTGTCACTAATAATGTATTCCTGTTCAACAAAATCTAAATAAATTTCGGAAAGAAAAGATGAAAGACCCATTCCCATGGGTAGACCATCATTAAGTTTGTAGTATTTGTTGTTGAAAGTGCAAAAGTTCTGTTTGACTATGTGGTTAAGAATCAAATTAAGATGAGAAATTTTTGTCCTGTCGTTGAAGTGATTATTGAAAAGTTTGTCTACAAGATTTAAAGTAAGATCAATAGGGACGTTCGAGTACAGGTTTGTTAAATCAAATGAAGCCATCAGACAGTTAGTTAAATTTAAGTTTTTGGTTTGTGCAATAAATTGATTAGTATTACTAACAGAAAATTTTGGTTCAAAATTCAATCCCTTAAAGACATTCAACATGATCTTGACAAGTTCTGAAGATGGGGAGTCATAAAAAGCTGTGATAGGACGTATAGGGTTGTTTAACTTATGCAATTTTGGCAAGGAATAAAGTTGGGGTACAGCACAATTCATAGGAACAAATGTAGTGTAATGTTGTGATGTCAACTCGACCAGCGTCTCCTTACAAGTGTTTACAATTTGTTTTGTTTTTGTTATCATGTCATTTAACGGGTTTTTGTGGAGTATGCATTAGAACCTAAAAAGAATGACACCATTTTGTGTTCCATTGAAATCGAAAATGCTATTCATAGACACAGTGAATTTTATAAAATTAGAGGACAACATAAAATACATAAAATATAACGCAGAGAGGTATTTTAGATTTTACTGTACTTAATTAAGTAGTTATTCAATTGCCTAAATTTACTGCAAAATTTACCTATAGCTACATTTCCGTCCTTACCGCTATAGGTAAATTATGCCATAAATTTAGCATTTGAATAACTACTTAAGTAAGTACACTCAAATCTAAAATACGTCTATTATTTTTTATGAAATAAATTGTTTTTCAAAGCCACGTACGATATTTATTATCTAAAATTGCCGTTGGAAACGTTGAAAAATGAGTTTTTGGCGAATAAGTTTTAAAATATTGGGAATTGTTATGGGGTTGTATTTAGAAACAATGTTTATTTTTTAATTCTGCATCAGTTCACATAAAAAAATTTATGGGTTCCAATTTAAAATAAGAACAATAACACGCTTTGAAGTTTGACAAGTTTGACACTCGATTTTGGTCACCCTGTATAATTTGGATCAATGTCACTTGGTTAACGAGACTATTACATCTAACTTAATAAACTGGTCGCAAAATTTTATTAACGAGGTGCATTTTGTGGTTTTTATTGAATTTTAAAGCCTACGATGCAAAATCAATTTTTTTTGGTTTTTATTTTTTTCCCCTGCGGTCACTCAACCGATTTCAATAAAATTTTGGTGATATGTAGGGAACCATAAAAGGCTTCAAAATGTGTAGAAAAATGTATAGCATGCATTTTAAAAAAATATATTACCATGGCGTTGCACATTTTTGGAACACCCTGTATAATAAAAAATAATTTCTTGAATTGTACCTTGAAGTACAGGGTAAGCTTGCAAAACGTCAAACTCTTAGCTTAATGAGTAAGTGAGCTACAGAAGACGGGAGCTTAGTTGCAGGACCCTGTATATATATATATATATATATATATATATATATATATATATAGGAAACTGGTTTAATCGGTTTAAATATACTATATAGGGAATATGACGTAAATAGAATCCAGGAGAGAAGTAATTTTTAAAATTAATTAAAAGGATACGGTCTCAGCCCGGATTCGAACCGGGGCCTTCTTCCTTGCCGGGGAATTGCTCTACCGCTGAACTACTGAGCCCTGTACAGGATATAGATTTAATTCGTCATTTCAAACGATAGTAACAGTACGGGTTGCTGTCTAACTACTATTATCATGACATCTATTGGACACTGGTGGAAATTGGTTCATGGTATGTCAAGTTTATCGCAAATCTTGCTAGTGGAAAGTAGGAAACTGGTTTAATCGGTTTAAATATACTATATAGGGAATATGACGTAAATAGAATCCAGGAGAGAAGTAATTTTTAAAATTAATTAAAAGGATACGGTCTCAGCCCGGATTCGAACCGGGGCCTTCTTCCTTGCCGGGGAATTGCTCTACCGCTGAACTACTGAGCCCTGTACAGGATATAGATATAGCTCGCACCTGCCTTTTTCAAGCATACATATATATTTTTACACGAGATGTCCGAAAACCTTTTAATTATAAATAATGATCGTGAAAATATAAAATTATATATATATATATATATGTATACGTGTTAAGTTGTCACCTCCGGGATATAGAGAAGGCTACCTAGGCTCCGGGTGTTCCAGATAATATATTATTGATCTGATTGCATATTTTTAATGAGGGGAACTTTCGCTACGCGAGCATCAAAAGAGGGGAAACGATTTTTGATTTTTTAGTATGTCATATATAAGGTACACAAAGGGTACGAAGTGACCTCCGCAATTTATATATGAACGGAAACTGATGTATCGCTGATAACTCCAGCGGTGTTGCCAAACCTACGGAGGTCACAATAGGCCATTATTATATAGCATGTATATGATAGGCCGTAAACTCGGTTCTCACAAAATAAACACTCACTTTTAGTAATAGTATTAAAAATCATTTATTAAGTATTTAGCACTAATATGAATAATATATATTACCGAGGATGACTAAGCATTACACGGCAATATTGATGGGACTTAGTTATAGTTCCTAACAAAACATGATTGCTTTTATGAGGGCTTTTCTAAGGGCAATAACATGTTTTTAACTCGGATAACTAAGTTCTAAGTGTAATATGCTTACCGTGAAAAAACTAATTACCCTATTTATATGCTTTGTCGCGATGTAAGTCAAACTACCTAACTAGTTATTATTTTATTTTTTGATGATTTTTTTATTTATATATTTTACGTCGGCCTTCACAACGTAGCACATTGGGGTATTTGACCCAAAAAGCTGGCCATAAATCAAATTTCTAAATTGTTAAATTCCAAAAAGTAAACCAGTTTCTGGGATAGGTAAAGGACCGATGTATTAAAAGGCGGCAATATTTTTTCACCTGGGCCCTCCGCCACGTGTTGTTGTCAGCTAAAAGTTACATTTTGGTATGGCTGAACATAGATGCACATAAGTTGACGCTCTTGAAAACGGTTGCAATTTTGTGTTTTAAGGAAAAATGTGACCTTTTCGTTATACATTCTTTAGAACCAAGTATGAACTTTCATTCAACAGTATTTTTATTAAAATTTACGGACAATTTTGTTTATTGCTGGGGCCGAGAACATTCGTTGTTGTAAAAACAACAGTTTTATGCAGAAGTTGAGTGTTTTAGTTTAGTGTTTAGCTTAATTAAGCTTTTGAAAGTGGTTAAAATAATAGTATACATATTTGACATTAAAACTACTGGAAAATCTCCTGCGGATAGGTGCGGATGCGGTTTTTGTGATTTTATATCTAATACGTTGTAAAGGAAAATTCAAAAATTGATGTACCGGCTTATATGTCATGTCATGCAGTTTCTTTATACCGCGATAGTAGAGGTAATTTAGAACATATTTAACCATATTTAGCTATATACAAATGGTTACGGTTATCGAGATATTGACAATGCATCTTGTATGTTGTAAATGCCGTTCTGTACGTATATTTTTCCGTATTGGATCACGTATAGCAAACAACCCCGATAATCTAGACTCTTAAAAATCATCCGAAAAAAACCTTAAAGTTTGTACTTGTATATGAATTTCTTGGAAATTTGTTGCTTGAAGCCAATCGGATTCATATTCAAGGCAAGAAAATACATCGAAAGCACCTACTCGCATACACAGTTCACTGGTTTAAAATGGATTCTTGTTGAGGAGAGACAATTGTAAGTTTGTGAATAGAAACTGGTTAGGCGTTTTCGATAAATGTGTTTACGCGGAATGCGAATCCGGGTCCAACACATGCGTATTAGGGTTATACCACTAAAAAACGACCGTTTCAGCTTGAAGTATGATCAAATTTCGAACGTTTACATGGAAACAATAAGTATAAAAATTAGACAATTTTAAAATAATACTAAAAATAATAGATTTTATAGTGATAAATATGGTAAAATAGGTTCTCAATTGCCTCTACTATCACGTCTTAAAAGGAATGCATCGAACGGAAAATAGCATGAATAGCGTAAGTACCGTTTCAATACACAATATCGACTGGTGTAAACTTTCATTTTCTTCATCTACCACTAATCTAAAAATATAAAACATTTTTCAAGATTTTTTTACAACATAACAGACCCAAAAATATTATCTCATATAACTCAGAAACGACATGCATTGTTCAATTGAAAATCTGTCAATACTGCGTATTTAAACAGTACATGCAATGTATTATTTTATAAATTTATAAAGTAGACCATGATAGAAATAAAATCACAAAAGATATTGATGATAAATGTTGTAGTAGTAAGTAATTTACTATAGCTGTAGTGCTGTGAAGAACAATTTTTAATACAGTTTGCTTTTTCCTATTTTGTACTATTTTATTGTGTTTATTAAGTTATTAACCTTTAAATTCTTAGTATGAAGGTTAAAATGTTATACATAAATAAAACAACGCATCTAGACCCCTTTAAGGTGAAAAAATAATTTTGGCCAGGTTTTCGGGTCAAGTACCCCCTTGTGCGTAGGTCAATGTACCACGCTGAGGACAGACTACAAATACAATGAATTTATGTGTGAAAGTCCAATTTCAATTTATTAAGTAGTTTTTGAGTTATATCGATACCAAACTTATAATTTTATACTTATTTCTTTTCCCAGTTAAGGCTTTTTGACAAAAAATAGACAAAGAGCTGTCACAGCCGCGCCGTCAACCTTCATGCGTGGTCAGCGCTTTATTGTTAACCAATTCCTTACGAGCTTTCTATTGTCGTTTAAAATTTTACAAAGTCCGTTGTTGTGTTTAGTGTAAATACGTGCATTGACGCTAAAATTATGAAATAAATTGATTAGAATAAATAGAAAGTATTAGAAACTATATATAGAAACTATTGAAACTGAAAAAATTCTCGGGCACGCCAAGTTTTATTTTCCAAATACATACTCATTTTTATACCCCCCCCCCCATTTACTGTGGTATGGTCCATTGAGTTTGACCAGTGTTGGGCATTTGGCAATCGAGAGATTGAGTACCAAGTGATGATAAAATTATTTTAATTAGTTAAATTAATCATCACTCGTTGTGATGAGTAACGATTGGTCACTCATCAGAATGAGTGATGATTTCAGTACTCACCACTCATAACTGCCGTACACGATTGAATATTTATCACTGATTACTCGGGATTAACGCGTAATGAGTGACGACTGTTCAATAGAAATTACACTGTTTTAAAACATAATAGAAACTCGATATACTTTCACACTGATGAAAGTAAACTAGAGGCGCGGATACAATTTTTATACAAACCCACAAAATCTAAATCTTTAAACCAATACTTACCTTTTTTATAGATATGTGTTATAAAAATTTGTCCGACATTTATGTTATTTGATTTGGAGATCTGGCTTGATTTGTTCTGAATGAACAATTACAGCCTCATCTATTTTTTCAGGTTAATTAGAAATAATTGCACTGTTGTTTTCACCAGACATGATAGCGACAAAAAAGAAAAAAAAAACAATTATATAAATATAAACAAAACACTTCTTTGATTTCCAAATTTTGAAGTGTAAAGAAAGACAGACAACTGATTTCGCAGTTGAATAATCCCCCTAATTACACTATAGAATGCTTTCTTCAGTTTTCTTTTTAATTATATCAAGAATTGTATGATACGTCAGATACGTACACGTTCAACGTACATTCTAAATTACATTAACTGGTACATTGGTGTACCATTTTCAAAAACTAATGATTTCTTATCGCGTATTTAGATTGCACAACATTTAAAGAATACACTGTAAAATAACGTCAAAGAAATTCGAAAAATTAACTATTAACCAATGGTACGTCATTTTAAAGAGGAGAAATGTGGGTACACTATAGAAAATAATTTGTGAATAATATTGATACATGTACGTATCGGAGATGGTTAAAAAAAGTTTCCGATAATCGTGATATAATCGGCTTCGACGAGCCGCTCCACTTTTGGCTGTGGAATCGTTAATTTTTCGAATTATTTTCTGACAGTTTTATAGGCAATGTATTATTTAAATGTTGTGTATTATTTAAATGTTGTGCAATCAAAATAAGCAGTAAAATAATAAGTCATTTTTGAAAATGGTACACCAGTATGCACCCTTAATAAGTGGATCACCATAGAATCGGATATAATTCAAAACAGTTATTATTAATGCATTTAGATTCATTTAGGACATGAGTTCAATTCACTTTAGTTAAAGCAAAAATATAAATCCTTTATTAAGGTAAGTATTTATTCTCTATAAAAATGCATATTTATCATAAGATAAAGTTGGATAAATTAAAACAAAGTATACACACATTACATTTACCGTAATGTGGGTTTACTTTGCAAATAAAATCTATGAAATTGTATTTTCTTTTTCATATTTTTAAAACAATATCATGCAGTCACTACCGGCAGTCAAACTAGAAACACTTGTTTCTACGATTAATGAGTGATAAGTAATTCTTAGATTTATGATTGACGAGTAATGAGTGACGAGTGATATCATTAATCATGAGTGTTACTCATCTCGTTAGCTGAGTGATGCCCAACTCTCAGTTTGACGCAAAATTGTCGATCGGTCTGTCCGTCTGTCTGTGTATTCGATAACAATACAATTGTTTATTTTAGCACTGGTGTGTGCTAGTACTTTTTGTACAGAACGATGCATAGAATTCAAAAAATTAATTCAATACGGGTGTTCCATTTAAAAAAATTATCTTTCTTAGGAAAACCTGTTTCCTATATTTTGTTGCAGATTATGATCAACCGGTGCACAATTTGGATAGCCTGCTGTTTTTCCTTAAAAATGCCAATAAATCAAAAGGTATACAGGGTACAGTTGTAAAATTTTGAGAGGAATTAAAAATTGTGCCGAAATATAGGTTGTTCCATTTAACACAACATAAGTTTAGGTTGGTACTATGTTATGGAACAGCCTGTATACAGGCTAATAGTTTTACAATGTGCGTCTCGGCTTTGTGTATATATGAGTGAAATCAGTATTTCGCCCCAAGAAAAATGGGAGTCGAACATACATCTTTCCGCAACTGTAGCTTGTTACCTTAATTGATATCTACAATGATAATCAATAAACTAAACTAGGTGCTGTACTATTCAGGCCTACCACTACAGTTTACTGTGACAATAGGGTATCTATTGGAGATTATAAAAAACAACAAATAAGCTAAAAACCCAGGCACCCGGAGAACTGTGTGGCTACTGCTACACATTTTTGTATAATACATAACTGCGAAGAGTAAACATTTTCATGTCTATGTCGGTCTTTTCATGTCTCAAATCTTCAAAAAACTGTATGTACTATTTAGTCGTATTAACTAAAAATTCCCGCATCATCTTTTTAATATGTCTACTTGAGTGCTTGATTCAATAGGATTTGTGGTGAACGTGAATGTGGAATTTATAGAATTTATGGATGTAATAGCACCGCAAATAATTTATTTACTTTTATTTCAAATAATATTTGCAATGTGCGTACACTAGAATAGTTGACATAAAGCAGCCTATGCCATTCAAAATAAATAACAAACGATAAAAACAAGCGGCACGTAATGTTGAAATAAAAAAAATTGGCCACGGCCTGGATTTGAACCAAAAACCTTTGTATCTCGCGTACCGTGCACAACCCACCTGCGTCTGAGAGCAAAAATAAATACGAAAATACTCATATAATATATGTTTCTTGCGCTATCACCTACGCAACGTTGCCAGCGTTTTTCGGATGTCACTGCGTACGTTGTACGATACAAAACACGGAGTCATATATGCGGAGGTGACTTCGTAGCGGCCGTATCTAGTATGGGCGACACTAGCGCTCGTGATCAACGCTTGAACTAACATGACTTGTCCGTACATATAGAATGGACGTTATCGGCTCCGACGCAATTTTTGGATTTGAGCTCCCTGAGCCACCTAGACCACATTTCCGTTGAAAACAAGGCGATACGTTGTCACCTCCGATTTTGGAGCCATCAACGTTATATATGAGATGACAACGTCCACTCTGTCATACGCGTTGGAGCCCACACCGTACCAAGCATATGTATATATATATATATATATATATATATATATATAACCGTAAAGGAGTATTCTTTGATCGTGCAAATAACAATAAGAAGTTATGTTCGGGTGTTCGATCAATTCAAACCAATAAAACTCGCATTTTAGTGGAAATGTACTATATTTCGGACCTGAATGGATCCTTCTTCAGGTACAACACTTCTACAATGATAAAAAACATACGTGTTACAAACAATCACCGCAATCACAACCAAAAAGAGACAACAAAGTCATAAATTCAACATAACCTACTTGGAGTTGGTTAGGTGGCCAATATTGAAGCAGGGACGACATCAAGCGACGGGCACAAGTACACTTAACGAAATTTACCTCACATCTGACAGAAACAAAACGAAAACAACCAGCGTACCAAAAGGTCAGAACGGAACTGAAGGAGAGAACCACATGGTCGGCTGTTAACGTCAACGGCAAATGTTGAAAACCACACAATAAAAAACTATCTCAAACAATCTTCTTTTTCCCCCTCTGTACAATACAAAAGACCAGTGCAAGCGAACAATTAATTAAAGTTGAAAGGACAAATAAATATGAAATCTCGAAAGACTAAAACAATTTTAAAAAAATAATAAAAATTAATAAATAAAAACACTTAAAAAGTTTTCACAAAAAATTCCAATTAAAAAATTAGACTAAGAGAAGCTTCTGACCGACTGCGTCTACCTCTATCAAAATTTATAATATGAGAGTAAATGATGCTGAGACCCTCTGTGTCTTGCTTGAAATTCACAGTGTTTTCCATTATATTGATATTATACATCTCCAGAAACATTCTGTTGCGATAGCTAGAATCCGAGTCAAGAACCCTCACATCGTCAAAATCAAAAGTATGACCATGGTCAATCGCATGGCAAGCAAGAGCACATCTCTCCTTTTTGGTCTTACAGTCACTTTTGTGTAGGGCCACACGACTCCGAAGCCACTGCGTGGTCACACCCACGTATTTACCTTCACATTGATTACAGGACATACAATAAATTAAGTTTGATTTAAAATTTAGGGGTATTTTATCTTTAATATTACTATAAATCTGTGAAAGTTTGGACCGGATAATGACATATTAATTTACATTCGCTAGGGAGAAAAGGGGAAAAAATCTTCTTTAACTTGTGTGTTAAAGTGGGCAAGAACATTAATTTGACATAGGAGGGTTGTATATCAATAGGGGGGTCAAAAATACTAACGACGGGTTGACTGTTGGTATTAGTAGAATATAAAACCTTATTCACTATTTTTAAAGGAAAACCGTTATTCAAAAATACACGTTGAAGTTTTTTTAAGGCTGAAGGCTGAAATTGGGTGTCACAAATTCTTAAAATACGATTCTTCATGGCTATGATGGTGTTGATTTTATGAGCAAACGAATGTGCAGAGAAAAAATTTATATATCTACCTGAATAGGTGGGCTTAGTATACCAATCAATGGCCACGGAACCGTCCCCACAATTTAACAACAAACAATCGAGAAAGGGAATACAACCCTCCTTCTCCA
The DNA here is from genome assembly GCA_964023965.1 of Melinopterus prodromus. NCBI lineage: Eukaryota > Metazoa > Arthropoda > Insecta > Coleoptera > Scarabaeidae > Melinopterus > Melinopterus prodromus. Next base: position 29,964,842 of record OZ030392.1, read on the forward strand.
GTTCAACCGTGAACTGTATGTGACTATCAAAACCATTAAAGACCGCCAATATGTCCTCCACCTCGTTCGCAGGAACACACGTAATGATGTCATCCACAAAATTGTATAGAAACGGAACCACAAAATCAAAACGTGGGAGGATGTCATCCAAAACATGGTCCATTGCCATAAAGGCCAAAATGGGGCTTAACGGGGAACCCATAGGTGTGCCAAATAACTGCAGATAAACCTGATCATTGAAAGTAAAGTATACGTTGGTGAATAAAAATTTTAAAGTGTCAATGAAGGTTTCTAAAGTAAAACAACAATTGTCCCGTATCGTATCCCACTTCAGGGTCACAATATGTATGATAAGGTCCAGAGGTATGTTGGTGAAAAGACTGACAACATCAAACGACACCAATGCAAAGCCATGAGGTATGGTGATATCCTTAACTCTCTCCACAAAATCAAAGAAGTCCGTGACATTATAGTTCGTATTGTTCAGAAACGACTGTGATAAAATATTTGCTAAATATTTAGAAATTTCATAAGTGGCTGACCCGGATGCAGATATGATGGGTCTCAAAGGAGTACCGTCTTTATGAATTTTCGGAAGAAAGTATGCCCTACTTAGGACTGAGTTGCTAATTGTCAGTCTCTTATAAAGCTCATCACTTATATGTTTACCGCTATTCAAGTCCTTTAATAACTTATTAAGTTTATTCTGAGTAGATGAAGTAGGGTTTGTGTTGATCTTCCTATAAATGTCCGTATCACTGAGCATTTCAGTCGCTTCATCAAGATATTCGTCCCTATTCATAATTACTGTAGTAGCACCCTTATCAGCACGTGTGACTAGCAAGTTCGGGTTTGATTTGAGGAATCTTCTAGTTTTAATTAACGAACCAATCAAGTGTGCGTCAAGTGCTGATAAGTGTGTCGGGGAATTTACATAATTTGTTATAACGTTAGTGACTTGAGATCTTAAAATGTTTCTATTATTTACTGGACAAAGTGCTAAACCGTTTTCTACCTCCATTAACAAGCGTTTCACATTTAAACTTTCTCTACTGCTTGGCACACAAAACTTAGGCCCCAACGATAAAAGATCAAGGACATCAACTGGCACATCAGTAGAGGACAAATTGACAATCCAATCGGAGTTATTATCAAACATTTTACCTCTAACCTGATGAGAAAGGGTAAGTAAATTCCTGAATTTAATCTTATTATTGCCCTTGACTTTTGTGAAAGCTCTCCTATAACTCAGTCTCAGCGAATCAGAAAAACTAGAATGTATATGGAAAGGCAAACCAACCTCAAATGCTCACTTAACTCATGCATCATTACCTCCAAGCTCCTAATACTACTTAATGTGATCTGTATTTCTAAGCTCATCGTGGTCGTCCTGATCCTATCCGTGAAACCATTTATCCTTCTCATGAGTTTCCTGTCCGTTCCCCCAAGCAAGGTAGTGATAGTCCTCGTTCCATCGCTTATATGTCTCGGTGTCAAGCTTGCATTCCTACATCGTACCAAGAATGTCAACCTGTTCTTCATCCTGGCCAACCTGGTGTTTATGTTGCTTAATTTCTTCATGCTGGCGACTGCGGCATGTCCATACCGCAGCCTAATATCCTTGTAAAAACCCATAATGACTGACAACCGTAAAGGAGTATTCTTTCATCGTGCAAATAACAATAAGAAGTTATGTTCGGGTGTTCGATCAATTCAAACCAATAAAACTCGCATTTTAGTGGAAATGTACTATATTTCGGACCTGAATGGATCCTTCTTCAGGTACAACACTTCTACAATGATAAAAAACATACGTGTTACAAACAATCACCGCAATCACAACCAATCACAACCTGCTTCAATATTGGCCACCTAACCAACTCCAAGTAGGTTATGTTGAATTTATGACTTTGTTGTCTCTTTTTGGTTGTGATTGCGGTGATTGTTTGTAACACGTATGTTTTTTATCATTGTAGAAGTGTTGTACCTGAAGAAGGATCCATTCAGGTCCGAAATATAGTACATTTCCACTAAAATGCGAGTTTTATTGGTTTGAATTGATCGAACACCCGAACATAACTTCTTATTGTTATTTGCACGATCAAAGAATACTCCTTTACGGTTGTCAGTCATTATGGGTTTTTACAAGGATATTAGGCTGCGGTATGGACATGCCGCTGTCGCCAGCATGAAGAAATTAAGCAACATAAACACCAGGTTGGCCAGGATGAAGAACAGGTTGACATTCTTGGTACGATGTAGGAATGCAAGCTTGACACCGAGACATATAAGCGATGGAACGAGGACTATCACTACCTTGCTTGGGGGAACGGACAGGAAACTCATGAGAAGGATAAATGGTTTCACGGATAGGATCAGGACGACCACGATGAGCTTAGAAATACAGATCACATTAAGTAGTATTAGGAGCTTGGAGGTAATGATGCATGAGTTAAGTGAGCATTTGAGGTTGGTTTTGCCTTTCCATATACATTCTAGTTTTTCTGATTCGCTGAGACTGAGTTATAGGAGAGCTTTCACAAAAGTCAAGGGCAATAATAAGATTAAATTCAGGAATTTACTTACCCTTTCTCATCAGGTTAGAGGTAAAATGTTTGATAATAACTCCGATTGGATTGTCAATTTGTCCTCTACTGATGTGCCAGTTGATGTCCTTGATCTTTTATCGTTTATTTAGTTTTTATCGTAAGTTTTGTGTGCCAAGCAGTAGAGAAAGTTTAAATGTGAAACGCTTGTTAATGGAGGTAGAAAACGGTTTAGCACTTTGTCCAGTAAATAATAGAAACATTTTAAGATCTCAAGTCACTAACGTTATAACAAATTATGTAAATTCCCCGACACACTTATCAGCACTTGACGCACACTTGATTGGTTCGTTAATTAAAACTAGAAGATTCCTCAAATCAAACCCGAACTTGCTAGTCACACGTGCTGATAAGGGTGCTACTACAGTAATTATGAATAGGGACGAATATCTTGATGAAGCGACTGAAATGCTCAGTGATACGGACATTTATAGGAAGATCAACACAAACCCTACTTCATCTACTCAGAATAAACTTAATAAGTTATTAAAGGACTTGAATAGCGGTAAACATATAAGTGATGAGCTTTATAAGAGACTGACAATTAGCAACTCAGTCCTAAGTAGGGCATACTTTCTTCCGAAAATTCATAAAGACGGTACTCCTTTGAGACCCATCATATCTGCATCCGGGTCAGCCACTTATGAAATTTCTAAATATTTAGCAAATATTTTATCACAGTCGTTTCTGAACAATACGAACTATAATGTCACGGACTTCTTTGATTTTGTGGAGAGAGTTAAGGATATCACCATACCTCATGGCTTTGCATTGGTGTCGTTTGATGTTGTCAGTCTTTTCACCAACATACCTCTGGACCTTATCATACATATTGTGACCCTGAAGTGGGATACGATACGGGACAATTGTTGTTTTACTTTAGAAACCTTCATTGACACTTTAAAATTTTTATTCACCAACGTATACTTTACTTTCAATGATCAGGTTTATCTGCAGTTATTTGGCACACCTATGGGTTCCCCGTTAAGCCCCATTTTGGCCTTTATGGCAATGGACCATGTTTTGGATGACATCCTCCCACGTTTTGATTTTGTGGTTCCGTTTCTATACAATTTTGTGGATGACATCATTACGTGTGTTCCTGCGAACGAGGTGGAGGACATATTGGCGGTCTTTAATGGTTTTGATAGTCACATACAGTTCACGGTTGAACTGGAGAAGGAGGGTTGTATTCCCTTTCTCGATTGTTTGTTGTTAAATTGTGGGGACGGTTCCGTGGCCATTGATTGGTATACTAAGCCCACCTATTCAGGTAGATATATAAATTTTTTCTCTGCACATTCGTTTGCTCATAAAATCAACACCATCATAGCCATGAAGAATCGTATTTTAAGAATTTGTGACACCCAATTTCAGCCTTCAGCCTTAAAAAAACTTCAACGTGTATTTTTGAATAACGGTTTTCCTTTAAAAATAGTGAATAAGGTTTTATATTCTACTAATACCAACAGTCAACCCGTCGTTAGTATTTTTGACCCCCCTATTGATATACAACCCTCCTATGTCAAATTAATGTTCTTGCCCACTTTAACACACAAGTTAAAGAAGATTTTTTCCCCTTTTCTCCCTAGCGAATGTAAATTAATATGTCATTATCCGGTCCAAACTTTCACAGATTTATAGTAATATTAAAGATAAAATACCCCTAAATTTTAAATCAAACTTAATTTATTGTATGTCCTGTAATCAATGTGAAGGTAAATACGTGGGTGTGACCACGCAGTGGCTTCGGAGTCGTGTGGCCCTACACAAAAGTGACTGTAAGACCAAAAAGGAGAGATGTGCTCTTGCTTGCCATGCGATTGACCATGGTCATACTTTTGATTTTGACGATGTGAGGGTTCTTGACTCGGATTCTAGCTATCGCAACAGAATGTTTCTGGAGATGTATAATATCAATATAATGGAAAACACTGTGAATTTCAAGCAAGACACAGAGGGTCTCAGCATCATTTACTCTCATATTATAAATTTTGATAGAGGTAGACGCAGTCGGTCAGAAGCTTCTCTTAGTCTAATTTTTTAATTGGAATTTTTTGTGAAAACTTTTTACAAGTTTTTATTTATTAATTTTTATTATTTTTTTAAAATTGTTTTAGTCTTTCGAGATTTCATATTTATTTGTCCTTTCAACTTTAATTAATTGTTCGCTTGCACTGGTCTTTTGTATTGTACAGAGGGGGAAAAAGAAGATTGTTTGAGATAGTTTTTTATTGTGTGGTTTTCAACATTTGCCGTTGACGTTAACAGCCGACCATGTGGTTCTCTCCTTCAGTTCCGTTCTGACCTTTTGGTACGCTGGTAGTTTTAGTTTTGTTTCTGTCAGATGTGAGGTAAATTTCGTTAAGTGTACTTGTGCCCGTCGCTTGATGTCGTCCCTGCTTCAATATTGGCCACCTAACCAACTCCAAGTAGGTTATGTTGAATTTATGACTTTGTTGTCTCTTTTTGGTTGTGATTGCGGTGATTGTTTGTAACACGTATGTTTTTTATCATTGTAGAAGTGTTGTACCTGAAGAAGGATCCATTCAGGTCCGAAATATAGTACATTTCCACTAAAATGCGAGTTTTATTGGTTTGAATTGATCGAACACCCGAACATAACTTCTTATTATATATATATATATATATATATATATATATATATATATATATATATATATATATATATATATATATATATATATATATATATATATATATATATATATATATATATATATATATATATATATATATATATATATATATATATATATGTGTGTGTGTGTGTGAGACATCTTGTGGGACTGCTAAGGCACAGGTTCTCGAGTACTCTCTGACAAAGCCATAACGATTCTCTTCATTTTGTTTTGTATTTCATCTCTATATATGAATTGTTGTAGAACTTACCTACACAGTGTAAAGTAGTTGTTGCTTTGTTTTTACACCATGAATAATTAAATGATTAAACGAACTTACCTTAGTGAAGTTCTATCATAATTATATGATCTTTCCATCCGGAATATGACAACTAGTAGTCTCTTTATTTTCAAAATAAGCCACGTGTCTTCAAAGCCATGGTATCGAAGAAATGTCCAGTATGACAGGTATGGGTAAGCCGGCCTTGGTATATATCAGTATATATCTGACATTCTCTTGAAAGCATAGGGTCTCTAAATTGGTCAGGGTTGGGGAAAGTCTAAACAAAGGAAGGGTGGGTTATGTCATATTCCGGATGGAAAGATAATATAATTATGATAGAACTTCACTAAGGTAAGTTCGTTTAATCATTTAATTATATTTCCTTTCCATCCGTTCATATGACAATCTAGTAGATGTTTAAAGGACAGAGCAATTTAGAGCCAAAACAGCATTATTGTCTGTTTATGAATAAGAAACAACAAAATGCACTTGCAAGAACATATCGCACATTTTGTTAACATGTTATTGCAACAATATATCGCTATCATGTTATTCAAAGTTAAAGAGTCAACTGTAAAAACTTGCATCAAACTTCTTTTGATGCATGCAGTTGTAAAATTGAAGAACACTTGTAAAATTGTGTGTATTTCAACCAATTTAGCAAATTCAAACTACCAAAACAAGACTAGATTGCAATGCTTGCATGACTTGTGAAAAGTGCATGAAATACATATGGAGAAAGATAATTATCGGGCAATTCCGTCATCGAAGAAAGCAACCGTATACACGTGTTTCGGACTATTAGTCGTCATCAGTACGGAATATATATGAATCAACTTTTAATAATTCCCAATGCACTAATCAGTATAAATACTTTAATATACCTTTCTATGCGGCCCTTTTAAGCCTATAAACAATAAGAAGGTATATATCATGATGTAGACCTTTGTAAATAACCGCTAAATGTACTTCCAAAAAAAAAGATTAACATTATAAGTAAACAATCGTACCTACAGCAACAGATAACACACATAGATGTATATAAATAAAGACTGGAATTAATTTCATATGGTTACGAATAAAATTAGACGTTTAATAAACATTGGGAAAATCTTTGAGCTCGATGAGCAGCGGATAAAGGCAAAAGTATAATTAATTAGATCTTTTCATTAGGTTTTGTTTTTATTTCAATAAGTCTAATGTTTTTCCCATATTTGATATGCAAATTGTTCCTTACTGCCTCTAAAGTTAATATAATTCAATACAATTGCTGAGTACCAAGTAAAAACTTAAGCTTAGTTGGACGGGACTTGAAAACACCGTTTACCGGTAGTTTCAGATAACATGAGCGGTCTAAGCTTTAAAGGAATCTACAAATAATAAAGAAAGGATATCCAATCAATTCTTTAGTGTTTTAATCGCTCAGCATCTAATTTACATATGATGGACTATAAAGACAACTCTAAACTGTTTTGACTGTAGTCATGGTGAACTGTCACTCAAAGAACTAACCCAGCAGCGGCTGAGCGGTTATTGTCCAGAAGAAAAAACACAAATTATTAGTAACGGTTCACAGGAACGTATCAACAATGAGCCAACCTCCGTATCCAAATAGTTAATATAAACCAGCGATCGCCAACTTAGGGGTACGCGTACCCCCAGGACTGGAGCAGACTTATGGGACTGCCCGTGAGCGGGAGAAGGATCGCTGATATAAACAGTCCATTTAGCTACTCCAAGCTCACGCCCTTGGTCGATCCAACGCAACAAACAAAGTAATTGCCCCGTTAGCGTAACTTTTGGGATCCATCTTAGACCCATTTATTAAGTTTGTTTTTGTAACAAAACAAGTGTAATAAAAGATAAATATATCTTTCAAGGCTTATATTAACAGTCAGCTGCCTGTACAGGAGTGTCAGGAATCTTTGATTTGCGCGCCCAAACCGCTCAAAATACCTGAAAAGTGCAGCAGGCATTTCTTAATGAAAGAGTAAAAACCTATTGGGCAGACTCCAAAAGGTATTAATAGTCATGGTACCAAGTCATATAAAACATATGACACACACGCATACAAAGTTGCGAGGAAGTAATGGCCGAAGGAAGTAATAACTTCGTTGTGGAGCAACGCAAGTTAATAAGAAAATTTTGGAAATTTTGGTCAAATAGGCAATTTAAAGGATACCTCCCTTTATCTCAGCCCAAATGTCGTTTTAATTTATGTGAATTTAAGAATTTGGAGCAGAATTATGAGCAACATCTGTTGATTTCATACCTAATCCCTAGCCGGTTTAGAGCTTGGTTGACATCTATCCTGTCAACAGGGAAAAGCTTTGTACAATAGGACAACTGCGGTTGTAACGGCCAAAACGCACAACTGAAATTTGTGGTAGGATTACTTCTAGGAGAGTATTCTAGCGGTGCAAATATAAGAAAAAATAATGAATTTTGTTTGCTACAAAAAAGGGGGGCTTCAGCCGCTATGAAATCAGGTTCTTTAACCAGGAACAAAGAAGCGTGCCCCGATTAAATACTTTTCGGTACAAATAAAAGTATATAAGGCGTATCCAAACGTTGAGTAGGTAATCCTTTTGGCAGCAAAATTAATTAGCTGAATTCAGTTATCAGATATTAGTCTATTTTTAATGATCTTGAAGCATAATCGACTCTAACTAATTTTTAGAAAACAATAAACACGTTTTACGTCTAAAACATCCTTGGGATGGTTTGTTCAATCTGTCAAATGCTCACCAGCAATTTTATCGATACAAAGTATTGCGATAGGGATATCTAAAAGTTTTCATTTGAAAAAAATTTCAGTCTTTATACGGAGTGAACCACCTTATATAGAGTCATCTAATGACAGCACTCAAGGCAAGAATATGGTAGCTAAGGAATGTTGCTTAAAAGACAAGACACTTTCTTTAAAATAGTCCTGTATAAACCGAAATATATTTCAAATTATAAAGCAACATTAAAAATTTTGCCAATCTACATTATTTTGAAATATTCTCTCTGAATATTTAGAGTTAGATTTTAATAGTTACTAGTAATAGAGTAATAGAGGAATAGAGCTATAATTCATGACCAGAATTTTGCAATTTTGGAAAGTGATGGCAAATCTGCTCCACTAAATTTGTTTTACTATTAGAGCCACCCGGTTCTTCTTTCTTAAGAAAATTTGGGGGCAGAAACTGATCTGAAGAATTGGTCCACCTTGATACAACATATCTTAGTCGGCCCTGAATATCGACCAAATATGGTCACTTAGATTCTTTGCCCAATGTAGGCATTTCAATATGGTCTAAATACTGGATTCCGACGAGAAAGGTTCCTGGTACTGACGGTTGGGATATTGTATACTGGTACCAAATATAAGGATGTCTGCCTTGAAAGGCTTCTTTAGACCAGTCATCAGCGTACCAGGATATTGCGCCAGAATTCGCAAGATAAAAAAAGTGGACCTTTGGTCTCTGCATATTGTTAAACAGTTCGATATTCACAATTACAAAACTTCAACAATCAATAACTAATCGATTGGGGTGTTGTTGACGACCTCATCGTGAGGTTTGTCTAACTTAACGGTAAGTCGCCATAATTATTGAACACAAAGTAATAAACTGAGGAACCTCAGTTTGATCCACTAACTTTGCAAAATAGACCATAATATTTTTGATGTACCTACTCCTCCCCCAATAACTAAAGACTATTATTCTTTGAGTATTCAAATGTGTTGAATCTCAAAAATCTGTTGAATCTGTAAGAAATGATTGAATTTCTGGACCCAGTCTAGGGAAATTTTATAGTGCTCATACAACATTGAATTGTGTAATTCGAAATTACCGCTTGGCCAGCGTTCGGAGGAGGCGCCCACAGCTGGGTGTCAGCAAAAGGTACACTGGCTGGGACACTGCCAGATAGATACATCTGGCGGCACTCTAGAAGTTTACTGGGTGCTCTCGGTGTACACCAAGAGTAGCTTTCTGTCACTTGTGGTCTTCTTGAAGTGGTAAATGATAGAATAACGCGCCCTCTTCTACATGCGTGTAACTGAAGCCTAGGCAACGTCCGGAGGTGGCACTGACGTCTGTGTGTCAGCAAAAGGGCACTGGTTGTGGTTGTGACCACTACCGGCCAGATGCACCTGTCGGTACCCTAGAAGAGTACGGGGTGCTCTCGGTGTTCATCAAGAGCAACTTGCTGCCACTTCCATAAGAACACGACCTTCCTCTACATGGGCTAAAGGAAATGGAGGTAAAGGTAAACATTAAAAAGTGCAGACCTGACAGCTTGTCAATTATGACAAAAAATCACTGTTAGTGACAGTGACAGTGAGTCCCGGGGCCATGCCAATCTCCTCAAATCCCTTCAACGACGATCAATATTCCGGGAATAGATCCGGGAATAGATCAATCATTAACACTAAGCCAACTGGTTAGGTAAGATTTTGAAGAAGCCGGACGGTAAGCGATGTTAGGCGAGCCAAAAACTTAACCATCTGGTAATATTAGGGCAACCTCCTCTGCATCGTTGAGATCTTCATCGATGATCAATATTCCGGGAATAGATCCGGGAATAGATCAATCATTAACGCTAAGCCAACTGGTTAGGTTAAGATTTTGAAGAAGATCTCGCTGTTGGAGATGATCCAGATGATGTGGGTCCAGTCCAGACTTGATTCAAGACGTCTTTCGGCTTGTTGCAGCTGCGCTCTCCGATATGTGAAGACTATTGCAATGTTCCATCTTCCGAGACATCCTAGGAAGACAATCAGCAGGCCTTGTTGGTCCCAGGATGCTCCCATGGCTAAAATTTTAAGCTCTGGAAGAGAGCTGAAAAAAATGGACGTGACATATCACGTGAAAAAAAAGAATGTCAGATACGTCAGATATACTGATATATACCAAGGCCGGCTTACCCATACCTGTCATACTGGACATTTCTTCGATACCATGGCTTTGAAGACACGTGGCTTATTGTGGAAATAAAGAGACTACTAGATTGTCATATGAACGGATGGAAAGGAAATATAATTGTATTTTGCATTGTAGGCTGAATATGCTCAATCCCTCAGGATCGAACTATAAAACGTAAATATTCCATGCCACGTCGACTACGTCATGTTATTTCAACAACATACGCATATACGTTATTAAAGTATCAAGTATACGTTAAGTTTCACTTCTGAAGATATCGAATCATCTGTTTATCTATTATTATTAATTTCTGGGCATGATCTTTAAATTAAATCATTAAAGGTATTCAAAACAATAGTGTGATGCTCTCAATCACTTTACTTGAAATTGTGTACGTATTTTCTAGTATTTATACGGCTGTTTCTGTAATTTAAAAATGCTACGATACGATTAATTAGTAAAAGAAACAAAAATGCACATTCAGCGACAGCGTAAGAAAACAAATTACATTATTGGAAATCAATTGGAAAAATTTCTCGTCGGGTACTACATACACCAACATTTATTTTCGGGCAGTTTTCTATCATCGAATTCAGCGAAATAGAATAAAGACATTGCATCACAAACAATGCTTTAACTCTACAATATCTTGAAAATTGACGCTATTCTGGTTATGGAGGTAAATTATTTGGAAGAAATGAAAAGATGTTCGAATGATACGATTATTTTACTATCAGAAAATATCTATCTGAATAATTTTTAGCCATCAAACATACAGGCGGGATCAATTTTGGATTATACTGTAATAAATTTTAATACTATGACCAAGATTTGAACCAGAGGCTGTCAGGGTCTAAGACTGTTGGTTATGATCATTATACAGTAGGATGTATAAAAAAACGTTATTGTCAAAAATCAAAATTTCAAGTTGCTAAAAAGTTGTCCCTATGGGCCTACATATACTACAGAAAAAAAATTACGCAATTGAAAAATATTTATGTCTCCCGCAGTCCTAAAGTTTATAATTTTGCTTTAAGAATTATTATTAGAATTTTTTTTTTCAATGAAAGATTACGTGATTTTTCTTCTTCGACTATAAAAAGTTTAACAATAACGGTTTTTTCACACGGGACACGGCGCCGGTACGGTTTTGTCCGTGTACGGTTCGAAGTGTTTGAGATTAAATCGAGCCTTTCACATGCACCGTGCCGTGCCGTTTGAAATCCGTGCTGTGTGAAAAGCTACACAACGACCGTACACGGACAACACCGTACCGGCGCCGTGTCCCGTGCGAAAAGGCCGCAAGGTGTGAAATTACTGTATACAAAAATATATTACTCTAACGCAACATTTAGATCGCCTGCTGTTTATTTAGATTCGATACAATTTTTAGAAAAATGACAATTTTCGTATAACTTAAAAATCTGATGTGGCCAGGCACATGACTTTATCATACAATATATAAAATTAATAGTTTAGCTGCATGAGAATCTATTCTATAGAGATAAATCGTAGGTATTGTCAAAGCATCAGCATTTGACACTACCTACACTACGTCATTAGAATAATAGTTATTTATGTCACAAATGCCGAAAGTACGGAATAGCGCGACTAGCGGTGATACGGCGCGTCACCGAAGGCGGAGTGTAGCCGTCGCATGAGCGAGTCGCGCTATCTAGTTTTTGGCAGGAGCGACATCAACGTTTATTGTGTTGCTTTTTAAGAAATACGTATTTTTAAAAAAATAAATGATTTCTGTATAGTAAATGCTAGGTTGGTACCACTTTGACGAAAGGTGCGTTCCGGTTGGTAGGTAATGGTAGCTAATGGCGGTGGTAGAATACGAAATTATAGTATTTCTTACATATCGTGATAATGACACATATTAGTTTGCATGTACATAAACATGAGTCACTAGCAATTTTCTATTGGAAATACTATAACGGCGTCTGCTACCACTGCCATTATCACTAATGAAAACGCACCTTAAAAAGGTAATTCAAATTCTGACAGATTTATATTTGTTCATGACACATCCCTACCAACATACTAAAATAAAACTACACTCATCGCTATACTTTATTTATAATTTTCTCAATGTATCATTTTTAGAATTAGATATAAAGACGGGTTGATATTTCTTATCAACAAACAATCAAGTTGGAGATCTTATTTTATTTGAAATTTGTATTTTATAATTTTGCGCACTACAGCGGCACGTTCCATAGTGGTTCTCCAACCTCTGATGAGATCAGCTGTTTTCGAATGTGACAACACAAAAAAATATTTGTCAAAATCCTGGCTACTATGTAATTTCATATCAATGCAGATGCGACCGATCTCGATCAAATAGAATTTGCTCTTGAAGGTAAACTATTAATTTTACCAAAAAATGTTATAGGCATAAATTATTCAAAATTTCCTCTGCTTTAATTTATTATTTAACTATTTTGACGAAATTACAGAAATGGCGGCTGATTTCTAAAATCCTTGAAAAAAGCTTGGAGTAAACACCCAGTTCCTTTGGACCTTTTTGAACCAAAAGCTTTTCAACTCTAAGTTTGGTCATGAAACTTCTAAATATGAAGTTCCGTGCCGATACCTTTAGTAGTTTCTCCGGAAATGAATTAACAAAAATTGGGTACACACACACACACACACACACACACACACACACACACACATACACACACACACAGACATTTTTTTGTACCTTGGTCAAAAATGTTCAGGGGACCCATAAAGACCTATTTCCGCTAAAATCTGAAAAATTTTTTTCGGCACGATTACAATACTTTACATACTGCGTATGATAAAGTAAAAAGTGTGATTAAATGTTGATAAAAGCTTATAAGTCATTAAATTTTTTATTATATGCGGACAAAAATAAAAAAGATAAAAAATATTAAATTTTTTTAAACAAAATCGAAAACTTTAGGTTTCCTGCGGGAGACCTAAATATTATTCAATTGGGCAATTTTTTTTGGTGGTACACGAGGGTCCACAGGGAGAAGTTTTTATCAACTTGAAATGTTGAATTTCGAAAAATCGTTTTTTTCGATATACCCTATTATACCCCCCATAGAGATGGCGACAAACTGAAAGGGGTTGTAGGAAACACCTAAACTATCATTTTTGTCAATACAGTCTTGTCCGGAAAAAAAGCGTTTAGGCACTAGGACGAATTTAGAAAAAAATTATGTCTGTACGCCAGTTCTAGGATAAACATTTTCCTAATAGATGGATTTGGCTCTATCGAACTTCTATACAAAATCCACTCAATTTTTTCTTCTGTGGGCACGAAAACATTCTCGTCTGCAAGGCGCATATCCACAGGATCTACACGGAAGAAGAGCAGTTCTTCTGTGTAGCAGTTCTCGCAAGAGTGATTGTCGCTTACACTCACTTGTTCATAGTATTATTCGTTGAGGTCCGAACGTCAACTAAATCACCAAAAACTTATGTTTCGAACTGTTTTTGCTATATGCAAGAAAAAGTTATTGCCTAAACGGCTCTTTTCCGGACATAAATTTATTGATTGTTTATTTGTTCCCTACAGACCCCAATCAGTTTGTCGTAATCTTTATGGGACACCATGTATGTTATTTTACCTTTATCAAAATAGATAATAATTTTTACAGATGATTAACATAAAAATGCGTAAGTTTGCTATAAATTTTAACTGTATTGCATATCTTCAGCCAACTTTTAATGTTTTCCATGCATTCTGGCAAAACAATGATACACTGCAGAGAAATTATACTGTGATATAGTCATATTACAGTCACAATCGTGCATTTCGTAAGAATGCAATGTCTGATACGTTCGTCGTTGAGTAATGTCTACGTACACTTACTTGAACACTTCCCGAGACCTCTCTGTATTACGTGTACTACCGAAGAAAGCGACCAAGTAATGAAACATCGCATTGGTGCATACGTATAAAGAGACGATAACGAACGCACACTTCTAAAATAAGTGTGGCTTTGGAAAAAAGTAAGGGATTAGTGCGGGCACCACCTTTCACACAGACTCCTCAAAATGTTGTGACGGTGATTTTTTTTTTCAACGTGACAGCCGCACCGCGTCACTAATCCCCTAACGCGGTTAACCACGGCGATGCTCTCATCCCTGCCAGGCTGCTTTATTTCAGCAGTTAAACACACATTTCATGTTTTAATTATGCTTTTAGGGGACGTGTAAGGCCGCTAGAGTAATGGTGACGACGCCCCCGGGTTCTCATCCTAGCGCTGCCGCCAATATTTCTGCTCACGGCCGTCAAGGTTCATTCACACTGTTTGCCCAGTTCGAAATGGGTATATCTACGGCAGCGTTTCTCAAGCTTATTAGCCTTGCGGAACCCCTGAAATTTGTTGTGTAAAATAGTCAATTTTGGCAGTCATATGTTTATAAGGTTATAAGTTAAAAAAAACACACTATTTGTGTTGATGGCTTTATTTTGTTTTGTATTGGTAAATACATGTTTTGGGAGCTGCGGCCTCCATCTTCTGTGCATACTGAGATTACAATGATAGTAATACATACCATCTTCTTCAAAACATACAAAAAAATATACATATATAAAATCTCTTATCTTTTAATATTACCTAAATATCTATCTTACTAACGGTACGATGTCTGTATTTTTTGTTTTTGAATTTTTGTTATGATTTTACCATACTGTGTATGGTAAGTAATATGGTAAAAATTATGTGTGCACCACGCCCAGAAAGTGGTTTTCCTGACCTCAAGAAGTGCCCAGGCGAGCGTAGCGAGCCTGTGCAACTCTTCTCTCGCCCGGAAGAGAACCACTTTCTCGGCTTGGTACACAATATACTATTGTGAATTTATAAGTATATACACATATATAAAACGAGTAAACTTGTCATATAACACCTTTCCTGTTTTTGATATTTATATAACTTTTTCCGAACTCTGAAGGACAAAAATTGTTCGAATATTGGTTAAGGAACGAAAATTTAAAACAAAAAAATATTTGACTGATTTCCCACTATAAGTTTCAATCTTCAAATTATATAGTTACAATCTTTTCCATGTTTATGAAAAGGTAACAGTACAGAGTATAGTTACCGCAACGCTAAATCGTACGCGTATAATATTTTAATATATATGTATGTATATATTGTTAATTGTAATGTTGTAATTATGTACACCTTGTTGGTTTTTCATAATAAAGTCGATCTATCTATCTATCTATCTAATAGAAAACATTCAACTCGTAAAACCAGAGCCAAAAAGAATGGTGTAGTGAAAAAAAAAATTAACTCATTGCGCACCCCATACCGAAAGAAACTTTAAAAAAATGTGTTACCATCGGAAAAATCGGGTGCCGGAGAAGAAGATATGTATGTTCCAAATTTATGGTACTTTGGTCCATGCGTAAGTAGTAATCGTCGGGTTGACTACGTAATTCAGCAATTAAATTGACATGAGAAAGCAGATTCCTTTTTAGTAAGCAAGGTTTAGACCATTTCCTTTTGCGCACTTTCGATTTCCAAATTTTGTTATTATACAAATGGCAGCAGTTACAAGAACTAGTTCTTGGTTCTCCAGTTTTGAAATACTGTAGTAAAAACACAGTAAATACCGTGCTTTGTGACGATTCTCCACAGTTAACTGATTCACATTTGCACCAACTAAACTGAACGTGTGAACGCGATCATTTCATTCAGTTCAACTGCACAAATTGGCTTGCGCAAACCAGCTTGTGCAAATGGCATGAGCGTGTAAACGGACCTTAATGTCGAATGATTGTTTGGTCAATTGCCGGTTGACATTAGAAATGACAGTTCTAATGTCAAACGATACAACGTATATCAAAAATCTAGAGTGACTGGACTATTGCTGGAGAATCGCCGGAGCATCTCCAACGAATCGTCAGAAAATTTCGCAGTGCGCATACAGAATTTTGCTGGCGATTGTCTCTGCGCTGCATTTTAGAGCTGGCGAACGGAAAAAGTTCGGAGAATCGCCGGAGATCGACTATGCATACCGTGGTATTATTATTTAGAGGTATGTCCATACGCATGTGGAGTGGGGATGAAAATCTGCGAACATCTTCGTTACATTAATATCCGTTTCGCGGCGCTGCATGGTTGAAAAATAATAACGTAAACAACCAACATAACCAACTTCTGCTCTGACGTTTGTATTTGCATTCGTTGCTTATTGTGGTATTGTGTTTGTTACCTGGTTTGTTATTGTCTTTTATTGGTTATAATTTCTTGTTTATAGGTAAGTTTCCATTTCTAAGTTTGGAATTACCTAATATACTGTTTAAACTTTGTATTTTAGCATTTATTCATCGTGCATTGCAGAGATACATAGTTGAGTTGTTCCTAGTTTAGAGGTGAGTTAATTTTAGGAAGGTATATGCTATTATTTAATTCTAAAATATTTATCTTTTATATTTTAGGTTTGCCGTTCATTGTATGTAATTGCTGTTTTGTTAGTTGAAGGAGTTTTATAGGTATGCTATTATGTTATATCTATGATGCGTGGGCAAACGAGTATAAGTCACTATTAGAAAGGTATGCTTTTATACTCGGGTTTCCTTATACTCTTTTAGCCCACCCGTCATAGAAATATGACTAGCTCCGAAGGGGAGAGCACGTAAGGAAATATTGACTTGACGACCGTGGAAGGTCCGTTTGCCGGAGCGAGTCATACACCTTATTCAATGCAGCTTTGAATGTTGTCAAAAGTAACGGTTGTCTGGTGCAGTTAACGCTAGTCAATCTGTTAGTTTCATAGTCAAACACATTTTGCGGAAGCCTTGGGGGAAACCAAGGCTTACGACGTACTATTGTTAAGTCTTTGTTTTGTACACTGTTAGTATCTGTGATCGTGTGTCGTAGCCGGAGATAACATACGTACATCTGATGTTAATGTCAATAATTTCACATGTCGGTCAAAGAGTAACCGCATTATAATCGTAACGCAACTAGCTCATATCACTTTTGATAGCTCACAAAGATCCGTTGATGAAATACATATCTTAGTTTTTGTATTTTAGTTTTTGTTGTTCATACATAGTATTTAAGTTGCCTTGTCGTTATGTTTTATTATTTAATTCTTAAAGATATATAAACGGAATGTTTTTGTATTTTAGTTTTTGCTGTTTGTAGTGTTCAGGTTGCTGTTTTGTTTGTTATCATTTTTTTATTGGTATGTTAACTTTTAGAAGATTTATTTTATTATTTAATCCAAAAATATATATTTTTAGTTTTATTTTATTATGTTAGTTTTTGCCGTCTCGTTAGTTAGAGGATTTTATTTATAGATACGTTATTTTAGGAAGGTAAAAATACCAGCCCTTAGAATATTTCTTTGTTGTTATTCTCTATGAGTGACATGAGTTTCACCATTTTGATTTTCATGGTGTATTGCATTGTATTTCTGTTTAATTAATTTGATTTTTGTAGTATAAACTGCCTGCTGTTAATAAATTGTGATTTGATTTTGTTAGTGATTTTTTTGTGATTTAATTTACTTTTGTTGGATATTAAAATTTTATTTTGTTAGTTATTCTTATAGTTAAATTTTTGCCATATCATATTCTTGGCAATTTATGATATCAGTGCAATACTGTTTATTGGATGCAATAAATGATACGATACGAATACACCTAGGTATATTTTTAAATTATCATTTCATTTATTTGGTTTTGAATTGTCAAGATTGAAATCCCACGTAAGTATAGTGAAAGTGTAGTGTGTCAAACATAAGCTAAGTACAGGTAAGTGTGCACACTAATTAGAGTATAACATCGGCAACGTAAGCTAATTAATGTTGGTCTTGTTCATGTTTTCGAGGTGTCCATGTTACTACCACTATTACATGATACAAATACAGTAATATTTGATATTGTTATACAATTATATTTCAATTAAATATAATAAAACACGTTTTATTGTAGACATGTTTATTTAGTTAGCAATTAAACGCTATTGATTTCGGTTATTAAATGACCATCTTCAAGCGTATAAACATCAATGTATAATATTAATAAGTACGTATTCAAATAAAAAGCTACAAAATACTAAACTAAAATAAGTTTATCCGTATCATTTGTTGGTTCACTTCCGTCTGTAACTTTGTCAAAGAGAATATGTTGTTGCCTATTCTCATACTTTTTTGTGTTTAATATGCATGAAATACAAATAAAGATCACTCTCGATGCTTGTCTGGACGTAAGTCATAGTTTAACAGTTACGTATTTGGTAAGTTATACACTTGTTCATGTTTTAAATGTTGTGTCCAAACCACACCAAGATCGAATCGTATACTTCTCAATTGATGCTTTTGCCTGATAGGAAAATAAACCAATAAATCATTAATCCTTATTAATCCCAATATTCCAATTCTTATAAATCTTCATCCAAAGGACTGATGGGATTGAGGGAAAAATCTTGAATAAACTAAATAGCTAGTCATTTGTAAATGGCTAAAAATACCTAGAATAAAATGTTGTTCTTCCGAGATTTATTTGTATATTAATTGTACATACCAAACGCAAATATTTGAAAGTATTCTGTTTATGCAAGTACATTTGCCGAATAAGTATGTAGGTATAATATAAGTATAGTATTTTTTAAATTGAAAATGACATTACTATCACGACATAACCCCAAACATTGAAATATGCAATGTTGGGTGCCTATATGTCACCTGCGCAGTAGCGGTCGTAAACTCGTCCAGAAATAGATCATACCTTTAATTCTTCATACCACGATGCATACGGACCTCAGAATTGATCTTGGAATAAATTTTTTTTTTAAATATACGGCAGATCGCCGATCCGGGCATGGATCCGGGTAGATCTACCCGCATCGGCGACAGATCGCCGATCCGGACAGATGTACCCGCATCGGCGAATCTACCCGTCTTAGGTCTGCCCCGTTTCTAGTATTTATACTAAAAGATGACGTGAATTGAGGTGAGCACTTACCAGCGCCATCTAATGGCCGCTAGGCGTACTACCTAACTGACTACCCAACTTATGTAGATAAAGTATTGTCAATACAATGTTGTGTTGGGATTGTATAAACATGATGCATTTATGTAAAATGTTTCAATGTAATATTATGTCCATATTGTAAACATATGATGCATTTATGTAGATAAAATGTTGTCAATGAAATTTGGTCTCAAGATTGCATGAATATGATGCATTAAGTTAGATAAAATGTTTCATTGTAATAAACTCTCCATATTGTAAACATATGATGTATTTATGTACATAAAATATTGTCAATGAAATGTTGCCTCAATCTTCTAGAAATATGTTGCGTTTATATAGCTAAAATGTTGTCATTGAAATATTGTATTGATAATGTTAGACAAACATCGTAATTACATAAATGACATAATATAAATACATTTACACAAGTTACCTTCTTACAGTATTACAGAAAGTTGTTGCGATATTGCTTGTTTAGCGGGTGAATGCACAGCTTCAACTCGAATTGCATTAAACCTCAAACATCGTTTAACAAAGGTTTACTCCTTATATATACTACTTACCTCATTCGTTTCGATCGAACGACTTAAATCGATCGACTACAGTCGCCTCGTGAAAACGCAGCTTTAGCGTGAGAGTATTAGAGCACGAACGCTGTACTACATTGCAACAAACAGAGCCGGATTTAGGACTGTGGGGGCCCCTGGGCTGAAAAGCTGTGGGGGCCCTAGGCAAAAAGCTGTTGGGGCCCTGGGCAAAAAAGTTGTGGGGTCGCTGAGCAGAAAAGCAGTGGGGCTCTAAGAAAAACGCACCAGTGACCCTTAAACATATAAGCACATCACTTGATGACATGATTCTGCATTGTAAGCACGTAAAATGGCAAATATACTTTGCCACTTTACTCTAGGGTGACAACTTTTTAATACTCGAAGGACGGACGATGAGATTCCCTGGGGGGGGTATATAATCCATTGCGAATAGTTAAAACAAATTTCCATCTTAAATAGTTATTCCAAATAAAAATTGAATGTAGCTTTCTTAGTTAATGTTTGTTCTTCTTTTCTTACATTTTCTAAGAATACTAATTTAAATAATAATACTAATTTAAATAAAGAACATAACATGTCATATATACAGCTGAACAATACTTGAACAATCTTTTATTGTAAAAAACTAACCAAAATAAATCTTCTATCCGACACATTTTTCCACTGATTTCCAATAATGGATATTTTTCCAAAATTATCATTGGATTTAGGTTGCTTACTATTTATTCATAGTGTTAGCTTTTTTATAGATTTAAGAACCACGTCTAAAAATATGAGTTATACATATATCAGTTTTCAGTAACAATAAAGTTAATAATTATTTTGAGATATATACGCTGTGTGGATAGGTTTCCTTATAGTAGAAAATAAAACTTATTGTTTTTCACTGTTCTTTATTTATTCTTAATGCCAAAACGCGAAACACGTCACT
Organism: Melinopterus prodromus; assembly: GCA_964023965.1. Lineage (NCBI taxonomy): Eukaryota > Metazoa > Arthropoda > Insecta > Coleoptera > Scarabaeidae > Melinopterus > Melinopterus prodromus. Next base: position 29,985,748 of record OZ030392.1, read on the forward strand.
AACAAGAAATAAGGATTACTAACAAAAATAAAAATAAAGAACAGTAAACAACAATAAGTTTTATTTTCTACTATAAGTTAATAATTATTTTTATTTGGATCGAAGCCCGATAATTACAATTTTCAGTTTTGTTTTATGTGGAGTGGTGCCCGTGGTTTTCAGTGGAATTTTTACTTTTAGCTATTTTTTTCCAAATTTAAGATTACTCAAAATCAGTTCGACTAAATTACAAAAACAGATTATTCATGTGCTGCATTTCTATAACTAGAAATACTATGTTTCTATGTAATACAATCATGAACGCAAAGACTCAACAAGATTTAATATAGAATTTGGTCAATAGTTACTGACTAAATTTCTGTATACTTGTAGCAGTTCTGTTCTTCTAAGGAATATAGAGTTGATTCGTCATTTTTTGTACATGTTTATTTCCACCTAAAAATTAATGACTTTTTCACTATTTACGCTACCAACTAAATACGCTAATATGTTATTATAAATGATAGTAAATATCTCAGTAACTTAGTGTATATTTATGGCTGGTATCTGAAATTCTGGACATATAAATACAATTTTCAAAACTCGGGACAAAATTCGGGACGTTTTATACCCTACTTTATACACATGATTACAATAAAAGTGTTAAACTGCTGCGCTGGTTTTATTTTTGGTCACCTGTACAGTATTATTTTAAATATTTTTTTTTCGTTTTGTTTCATTTTGGTGGGGGGCCCTGGGCTGCAGCCCAGTCAGCCCTCCCTTAAATCCGGCGCTGGCATCAAATTGCTAGTTCGGCTCTCGCCCAACATAGATGGGACTCCGGACATAAAATCCTGTTTACACAAACCAAAATACTTGCTCGAAAATGCCATTACAATCCTAGAAGCATGCATGAGCTAATGTAATTTCTGAAACTCCCGTCCAATATCAGCAGCTTCTACCATTTCTGATTGTACACTACCTACTAACCCTACCCGTACCCCTTCCACATCTGCCCACGCCACCAAACACAATCTGGTGACATTACTCCGCCCATGTATAATTCCTTCCTTACAGAGCAGGATCTTCGTAGCACTTGGTTCGATACTTAGTCCTGAAGATGCCACTTCTAACAGAGGCATCAACACTCGGAAATCAATTAATCATTATTACGTTATAGAATTATATAAGTAGGTTCAAATAAAAGCTTAAACTTGAAACCTATGAAGCGAAAATAAATATGGGACATGGTACTTTACCGTCAAACACAAGAAAGCAACATTGACATTATAATTATTATTGTTATTATATTATTATTGTTATTATTATTATATACAAAAAATAATATAGTGTGGCACAGTTGAGTCGGTAAATGTTGGAATTGTAACTGTTCTTTGTTTTAATAGACTTCAATAATATTTATGAATCGTATAATTAAGACATACCATGTGGTTCACCGGGTGCCACTCGGGTGCCATAACTGAAAAAATTGGAATTTTATAAAATTTTTATAATTCTGTTTGGATTGCTTACGTCAAACGTTTTTAATTTTCTGCTTACAGAAAAAAAATATAAGCCACAGCTCGGAAATGTCCAAAATAATTAACTATATTAATTACTCAGCGTCAGGGAAAATAAAACTGTTAAATTATTCAGCAACATAGTGCCATCACGCGTACTTCAATCGAATGAACAGCAAGCATAATCTGGCATAAATCATAAATGTTTTATATAATATAAATAATTCGCCGGACGATGATTCTATGCTATATAAAATTATTGAATAAGTAATGTCCTGGCAATGTTGGTATATCGTTAATTATATAATGTCTTTGTTTTTCCGTTAAAAAAATTTGTACTTTGTCAGCAGTTTCCGATAATTTGTATGGTTTTGAACAGTGTAGTAGAGAGAGTCGGTTGTCTTGTGTACTTCGTCTTTTCAATTGTATTTTTGAATTAGTTTGCTATGGTTCTATTGTTTCATAAGTTGTTGTATGTTTTGGTTTCTGTTTCGGTCATAGGGAATGGATATTTATTGACATCGTGAAACTGTATGTGGGTATGTGCCTTATGTTGTTATTTGTAATGATCTTTTTATATATTTAAGTAATTTCCGTGGATCCATCCGAAATGGATACGATCCGTATAAATTATAAATTTTATTTTTATTATGGTAATAAATTCAGTTACCCTATCGTGGTCGGAAAGGGGTGTATTAATAAGTCTATTAAACATAGGTGTGAATGCCGACTTTCTGTTATGGGGGTGATGTGAAGTCACGAAGTTGATGGGTGTGCAATTGTTGTAATTCTTCTTCGGCCTCCTCCCATATGCGTATGAAGTCATCGATATATCTTTCCCAAAATTGTATATGTTTTATGAATGCTTTGCATACAGGTTTTTTGTATCTTTTTCTCTCAATATAATCTACATAATGTATCAATAGACCACTAAGTGGACTTCCCAGCGGTAATCCGTACTACATTATAAATTATTTATCAAAATTCATTTTAGCTACTATAAATGTCACCATTTGCAGATACAAGTTGGGGTTATGTCTAAATTCTTCTTCACACACACTTGAATTCTTCTTCCAACGGAACACACTTGGCGATAACAATTATTAATCATAAATCAATTCGAACAAATTTGTAATGCTAGATAAATAATTTGTTAATAAAATAAATTACGGGAGGGTTAGGACTGGTTGCGCACCCATCAAGCGCATCTTCATTGTACTTGACTGTACTAATATTCTATATACATTTCATGCTGTAAGTTTAAAGCCCGGAATAACAAAAACAAAATGATTCTTATTCCTAATTTCAAAGTATCGGAACTCATTTTTTATTCCTGCGATAAATTGAGGTGCTGCTTCACTTACTCACCATGTATTCTAATCTGTTTAATATTTTGTATTCAATTACGTGTGTTACGTTATTCTTATTATGTAACTGGTTTTGAAATGAATTTAAATATGATAAAGAAAAAATAATTCTTTTGAATTTGAAGAAAAAATAATTCTTTCGAATTTGAACGATACACGATCGAGACATTTTAACACACGTTGTGCATACTAGTTGTAATCTGGATTGGAGAATTTTTTATTGTGTTATTTGATTTCGCGAATGATTTTATGGTGGCTATAATAAAATCGTGGGTCATTAATAGGCGCCTCTATAAATTAATCTGACTCATAACGTCATAACGTCGAGTGGTAGCGCGCTTGGCTATCAGTCTGGGGGACGTTGGTTCGAATCCAACGCCCTGCTTTCAGAGTAAAGGTTTTTCTGTGGTTTTCCTTTACTCCACGGCGAATGCTGAAAGCCAAACAACTTAAGACGTGCCACAGACGCGGGCCATAATAATGATAATTCGGGCCTGCCGATGCCCCCGTAGTGGCGAAAGCTGTTGGGGGATGTTAAGGCGTGGATTATTATTATTATTATTATTATTATTATAAGTAAACGATTGACGTAAATACTACATAATAATTTAATTAACATAACAAATCCTAATACAAATATTTTTTACTTTAAGATAATAATTATTGCCATTATAAGACGTATTATTAATCTTTGATATTAATATACATACAAGCGCCATCAGTGAAGTTGAAAAACAAAAAGTTGGACGGTCTTAGGAATGCAATGATGATATATTTTTTTCGGTTACCAGAGCTCAAAAACAGATGTTGTTTGTTTGACTTTTTTAACTAATCCAATATTTCGCTCAAAATTTTAGCTTCTTCAGGGACTACATAAACCAAATTACAAATATATTAACATTGCTACAATACAAATGAAACTGAACAAACGTACCAATTAATAGTCCTAAATAACACTTATCTAAAACATAGATACACGTAACGTTGACCACGGCATTTTGTATACACTAGGTGCCAGTGTAAACGAATGATAGAAACTGGCGGGAACTAGTCAATCGGAACCACAAAAATAACCAGTTTCGACAAAAACGCCATCCACCCCAAAGCAACTAACGCAATGTGTCTACCTTTACAATTAGAATTTGAAAACAAAACAAAATATCAATAAAATATCACTAATGTCACCAAAGTTAACTGTTGTGTTATTTAAAACATTGGAGTGACTATACTCCAAGTTTAACAGATAACTATATATGTTGATGTCAGATTGTCCGTGTCCGATCGCAAATTCATGGCGGCATTGGTCTCTTTTATACCCATCATTTCGAAAAATAGCCTCTCACGGAGGTTCCGTTTCTTGTAAAGTATTTCTACATTACCAAATCAATAGTATGGTTTTCATTTATCGAATGTATGGACAAGGCGCTCGCTAGTTTTTAATTTCTGATGTCTAACATATGTTGATTTAACCTGGTCTTCAACCAAGTACCCGCTTGACCAACATAACGAGCTTCGCAATCAGCACACGGCACACAATAAACAACATTGGACATATACTCTGATGGAGTCTTTTGTTTCAACTTACTACAGAAATTACCAGCGTACCAAGGTTGTAATATGCAGTTCTTAGGTTCTCAATACACGGGAGAGGACATTTGACAAACCAGGGATGAAAGGAAACCTTCTATAAATAACGGGACCACGTGCAATCGGGGCAGTTAAAACTGTGATAACTTCTTGGGGCGACACCACAGATTACATTTTGAGTAGTAGTTAGAGTAACCGTTGGTGAAAAATAATCTATAGATCTTATTTTTATTTTTAGTGTGAAAAGCTGGGTATGAGACTCTCATCACCCTATTTTACATGGCGGTGACTATATATAGTTTTTGATTTATGGGGTGGTTAGAATGAACATTCAAATATGTGCCCGAGTTGGTCACTTTCTGATTCCAGTTAGTCCTTATCTCTCCCACCTCCCCCTCATCAACAAAACATCTTAAAACATGGACATGTCAACCTCCCTCTCCACCGTGAACTGTACGTGAACATTGAAACAATTAAATATACCAAGAACCTAATCAACAAACTGCGGCGGCAAGGACATTATCAGGTCATCCACGTACTTCTTTATAATACCCAATTCACATGGCAATGTGGGCAGAACAGCTAACAACAAATAATCGAGCACCATATTGGCGATGATCGGACTGAGTGGGGACCCCATTGGACTGCCAAAAATTTGATTATAAAAAACGTCTTAGGAATGTTTAACTGGATCCAAAACATCTATGATGCAACATTTTTTCGCATACATCTTTAGATACGATAGAAATCATAGAATGAAAACAAACGATTCCGCTACTACTACTTAGTGTACACTCGCGGAAAATATGATCTTTACATCCTATTTTTTCTATTTCGATGTAGTGGATAGTTTTAGAACTATAGCGCCGCAAAAATCCAGAATGCACATCATATTTTCCGGTAGTATACGTCCGTTTCAGATAAGTTGAGCGGTCTAAAACAGTCCACAGTTGAAATGGTGCGGAAATACTTTCTACGCATATTAGTAAAATGATGCTAAAATGATAGAAAAGGATACAAATTCCGCTCGCTTATATCCAATAATCCATTGGAGTTATAATCATCAAGCCTTTGTGTTACTTATGATTACTATAGTGGAGGAATTCTAGTTTATCTGACGATAGTCATGGTGAACTGACACTCTGAAGTCACTAAGTAGCGGCGCAGCGGTATATAATGCATAGAGAATCATAGTAATTTGTTCGTAACGGTCAACGGGCTAAGTTTGTGAGTATTAGGAATCGAATGTAAAGGGATAATAGTATATTATTATACAAGTTTTATAAGACGTCTAATTGGTGCAGGAGTTGTTTGGAGCACGAGGAGCGCCAGCGACGAGTGCCCTAAATACACGAATACTCCAAGATGTATTATACGAGTGCAATTTTTCTACTTTGTGTCATTAATTGTATAAATTTAGAAAGTATGGTTACTATATTTAGAATCTTGGGGATTTTACGGGTACCATGTTGTAGAACTGGTTGTAGAACGCACTTATACTTGAAACGAAATTCCAATTTCGGTGAAGTAGTTTATTAGAATAAATTATACTTAGTAAAATTACATGCGATGTAGGTAATACAAATAGTTGCACACAACTAGAAGAAATGTAATAATTGGCATTATTTTTGTAATAATTATTTTATTTAACGGGGGAGGAATGTAATAATTACTATTACTCTGTTTATGGGATCAACGTTATCGCGCGTTGGTATGCGAGAGACATTCTTATCGCATATAATTCTATACCATACGCTTGACAGTCGATTACGCGGCTGTAACCTATATTCTTTTGTATGACAAATTATTTCTACACTAGATCCCTGTGAAACTTTTTAATGGTGTTTATTCCCATGCAGTTAAGGGTTTCTTTGGTAATAGATTTATGACTTTTGTCATATACTGGTATATACGGCATATACTGCTGAGCGAGATATTTATGCTTTTAGGGCAACTGCCTTGTCGTGTGGTCATTTTTTCTCTTAATATGAAGTCAAGGAGGGGGAAGTTTTAATAAATAGGTGAGGCGTAGATTCGTTTCCATATAGAAAAGATAGAGAGTGGTTTCAAATGTAAAACAAACCAGTCGCAAGCTTCCCGCTTGCTTAATATTAAAATGTAGTTTTTTTTAGTGTGTGCTATTGTAAATGGTAAGCCGATCATTACTTCCTTACTTTGTGTTTAATTTTAATGTAATGTGTTTTGTGTAATCTGACAACTCCTCAAAAAGCTTTGGTAATTTTAGAGTTAATTTCAGTTCATTGTTTTAATTGTAAATAAATATTTGTTATTCTTTTAGTGAGTTTTGAGTTTTACTCATGAGTAAGCTTCTTTTAGTATATAAAGTGAGCAAACCAGCTACAATTTAATGGTAGAGATTTTTATTACATTTTTATTGACTTCAAATAGTGATTATCTGGGTTGGTAGGAGTGATAAAAAAAACGTTGTCTGATAAAATACTGCATTGGTCCTATTGCAAGAAGTTACGTGCTGAGCGTGTTTAGAGAGACTAGTTTCATAATGGTTAAGGTTGTGGTACTTAGATAAAGTTCTTAAAACTAAAATTATGGTTACTTAATAACCAAATTTTACCCAACCGACGAACTATTACGCTAAGACGAAGTTGGAAGTGACATACAAAAAATAATACGGTATTGGCACGATCAGAATTCTGTCCAAAATGTTAGCAAAAACATATTCAATAAACTATTTATTGCGCATACAATTATGCGGCAGTATTTGAACCCGATCGTATCTACGATGTAGGTTTGATCTTCGCATAACTCTTTATTCAGATAAATGTGGTCCTTGTATTATATCTAAAAGGGGGATTTGGTGTTTAGTTGATGAGAATGAAGCACGATCTCTTATTAGAGTCGCAAAATGTCACCGGATAAACAGAACAAAACTTAGAAACCCCAACCTTTTGGCCACACTATACCATGCTACACGCATGTTTAAATATATATAGAATATAGATATTTTGCAGTTAATGCTATTGCAAGCGATTCTAAAAAGGCAGTTTGTGGTAATGTGTTCTATGATTGACATATGGCATTTGCAAACAATGTGACCAATCTTACAAAAAAGTTACTAAAAAAATTTATATAATTTGACTGTGTGACACTGACACTATCACATTGACAGGAAAGTGTAAAAGCGTTTGCCGTTGTCCGTCACTACTTAACAACCTGACGATCAAATAACGAATAAACTAGCGCCGCGCTGCGGGAAAAAAGATAAAGACGGCCATAGTTGCGCATGCGCGCTCAAATTTCTAACGGTGCCGGCGGGAAGAGTCGTGTGTCGTATCTCATCGCTGATGTTGTATTCAAAATTAATGCGTTAACATCGAGTGTGACCACAATTTAATGCATTAATTGGCCCATCAGAGAGGCGGCATCAGAGATGTTAGGAATTAGTGTAGCCCTGGCATTGCTGATGCCCTTCACAAAACTATATGGATTTGACGTCGGAGTAAATTTTTGCCCCACTCCTAAACTGCTCAAGTTAAATGAATTTTTGCGCGCAAAAAAACTTATGTTACGGTACAGGTTTAAGGCTATGCTGGTCAAGTGTAAAAATCTGATATAAGAATCACAAACAGACATTTTGCACCATTGCTAAATGATTATTGCAAATTATTACAATTTGAGAACAATAAAACGTATGTACTGTTTGCTTTATATACCAATACATTCTAGTTTAGTAGGTAACATAAATTTATAAAAATTATATCAGATAAAATTACAACACTGATGTAAATTACGATGTAAATGTTCCATACGGGTACATTTTAAAATCGCAACGGCGGCGGCGGCGCCGTGTTGAAATTTTTCATGTCCAGGTGCGGTTAAGGTGCCCAATTTTGTTCAGCAGCGCCGCCACTTAATGATATTTGTGACTTTTGGATTTATAGGGGTGGGCTAGCGTTTGGGGTTGCCCTTATCGCTCCCATCGCGAAAAATACGGTGCATGTCAGAGCTGGCATTTGAGGCGGTTGATCGCCTATAGAAATACGATGCGATATGCTAACTATAAGGCGACCGGTGACAAATGGTCCGACGGGCACGCCCGTTACCGGTCGACCGTGATTTCGGCCCCCAACGTCACGACGACTGTCCGTCGTCGTATTTAACTACCCCCTAATGTCAGCGTTGCCGCCCGGAATGGTATGTGTAAATTTCTTCACTATCTATCTAAACTATGTTTGCTCGTTCCGATCAATAGTGGACATTTGAATTTGTTTGGCAAATGCCGTCACATTTGAGAAACTGAAAGAATCCTACAACACAAACATATTTTATGCAGATATGAAAACAAAAGTGTTCTATTTTCCAGTATAGTAGTTGTCGACAGTACAGAATGTTCGTTTAAAAACTTTACCCCCTAAACAACTTTTATGTGATGACGTTTCGATGTTAAGAAGAAAAACTTCAATTTAGTTGTTTCTGAGGTAATTGAAAACCACCGCTCATTAACTTTTTGGCCACGTTTTCTAAATATAACTATTTTTCACAAAACGCTGACGCGCAATACAGAGAACGGTCAAATTCGCATGGTTGAACATTCATCCATAGTTCACTACTGTCTTGATCATTAACCCAATAATCGGATTGTTTTATATCGAATAACCAGGGTGTACCCATGGAGTACTGGTGAAAAAATTACTCAGCCAAATCCAATTAAAGCACGCTAGTGAGCCCCTGTGATACAATATCGGCCAAAATCGATATAGTTCAGTCATCTAGATTATTAAACAAACAAGCTATTTTGTGGTTCCGTGATACAAATTGACGATAGGTATATTTTTTGTGTTCAGAGTATCGTCCTGATTTATAATTTCATACAAGTAATATAAGCTGCTATTTAAAATTTCAATGATGACGTCATTTCCGGAAAACTAGAAGTCATACTAACCTCAAGACTTGAGTCAAGAGTATCCCAAAAATGGCATATTTTGCCTATTGGCACTTCGCAAAATGTCTTTCGTCCAGCGCGTTGGACGTCATATGACGCTGCAGCGTCATAAAAAAAATAAATAAACCGGCGTACCTATAGGCGTTAACCACCCGGTATCAACAATTTAAGAATAGTTGAGTCGGTATATTGTACATTGTACAATAGGGTGTTGTGTGTGACTATATTAACAATATATATATTTTGACTATATATATATATATATATATATATATATATATATATATATATAATATATATATTGTATTATAGTCATCCTAATAGATTACAGCTTAAGGAAACTAGTTGTTACTTCTTAAAAAAATATGTTTTATTTCTATTAAAAACCAAAATTAAAATTGAATTTTATTCACCTCCTATCACGTGATTGAAAACGCTCTGTAATTGGCTCAGTCTCCAATGACGTCAGTCGTTAGTACGCTTATGAATCTCCCGTTTGAATTCACTACGTTAATTTACAAACAATAGAAAACAACTTTGTTAAAGCGGTTAGTGGTAATCTACCGAAGATTAACGCTTTGGTGGTGGAATTCTTCTTTAAACGTAATCCTTATTTTTACGCTCCGGAAGTAAGCAACGTGTAAAAAGTGCAATGTAAGCATAACTTTGTAGGTTAGGTTAGTACTAACCTTAAACTGTCAGATTATACCTGGATCGAAAATACGATAGATAACTTATTGTAGTCAGTTTTACTTATGTCGAAGTGATATTCACAACAAAAAGCACTTGTATTGGCCGCTATTTATTCCATTTGGATTTCTACGTATCAGTCTTAACCACTTTCTTCGCAGTTTCAAATCTTGCGGAACAGCTATTAATAGTTTATCTGGAGTTTTTATTGACGTATTTCTGCATTGTGGATTTATACACCATTGATAACTCATTTTTTTGTAGAAATTGTGAAAACACATCATACAACACAATTACCAAGCGGCGACGAAGCCGATGCTTGCAGACCATATGGGCCGATTGGACATCTAGTATCCTGTGACGTCACAAAAATCACGCGATCTACGTACAACAGACACTATCGTTTTGGCGGGACTTTTTGCCATTCAAATTTTAACGCTGATTTTTATGAAATATTGAGGAAATAATTACGAAAAATGATGCATTTACAAAGTAGAGCGAATGAATAAACACACTAAGATGGTTTTTGCAATAATATTCAAATACCCTATTTAATTTTTTTTTCAAATTAGTTATTTTATTTTGATTTTATTGAAATAAATTGCTTACCGTAATGGTATCTCATAATTTTACTGGTTTTTTGGTTTGTTCTTACTAATATTGTATGTTGTTCATTAAAAATACTGTTACCCATTTATGCAATCTGCTTAGTTCTGCAGTCTATCGATTTCTGCCGTCCACAGGACTATTTATACCTATATATTATATGATACAACCAATATCGGTTGACGTTCCATGCCTCAGCCCGAAACCCTATACCATACAACTCCCTATCATGTGCGGAGACAACCCCAGCCCCCCTCAGAAAAATACTCAATAAAAACCACATTAGCGATTAAAAAAGTAACAGCGTACCTTCCCTATCACTAGCTGCATCCGATAGAAGTGATTTAATGAGTGCTTTCTAGGTGTCCTAACTAAACAATAAAATAAATAAACAGTTTAATAGTATGTCCAAGAAAATATATAAAAAGTCCACATGAACACCGGATCTAATAAATAACCCGGCCAAAATCGGCATTAAATCTTGAATTATTTAAAACGCTGTCGTAAAAACTTTGCCCTAGGCATGGACTCTGGAGGCAATAAAAACCATCCCTCGCGGCGTCCGCGTAAACATCCCATTATCCTGGAAGGAACGGGAGACGGGAGAGGCGGCCACGACGACGAGTTGGCCGGCCCAATTGTTGTTTTTGCGAGCCATAACGCGGACGGAACTTATTATTTATAAGCGTCTGGAAGTCGATAAAACAGGGCGAAGAGCGGACGCAAAACAATGGGCAAGGTCCTAGGAGCGAGCGATGGGAGGAGGCGTACAGAACGGCATGCCGCACTCTTCATCCCTTGGACAGAATAACTTTCGGTACACGGAAACTTTCCGAATCAATTAGAGAAAGTTTATCCTTCGCGTTCCGCGACCCAGGTTCCGGGGCGAGCAGGAAATTATGCCCACTTAATGGGCTTAGTTTTACACCGGAGCAATAAAGCGGGAGATTCGACAGAATCGCGGTAAATCTCTATTAAGTCCTCAGCGATCTCGAGCCCCGTTTTTATAATATATTGAGTAAATAAATTAAGTTTGCTGTTAACAAGATTTTAGAAAGAAGAGAAAAACATTTATATGTAGCTCTCTCTTTTTTCTTACTAGTATCGTAATGTTTATATTTTTATATTTTATTGTTTCGTTAGTTTGTCGCACTATTTATTTCAGTAGGGTAGGGCGAGGCTAAGAACTTAATTTTTGAGATTTGACATCTAATAATGTCTGTTAACTGATATATTGAAACATTTGTAATATAGTAATCAAATCATTCTATAAAATACAACACTTAATATATTATTTATTTAGTCTGTAAAATACAATACTTCAATCGTTCTCAGCATAATAGAAAAGCTTTTGATGTTTCAAAAACAAAACTTTTAACATACTTACAATATTAGTATCATCCTAATCAGTCTCCGAGCCAGAATCACAATTGTTACAAACACAGTATTTTATGCCTATTTTCAATACATTTTTCATGCTGTTCCAAATACAGTTAAACCTGGTTTTGTCATGAACGCTGGCGCTGCATTGTTGACAGCAAACTGTCCAGAAAGAATATTTGTTAGAACTCGAATCTTTACTTTCTTTTTTTCTTTTAATTGTATTCACTTTATACCTTTTAGATGCCTTGTGGTCATTTGTTTATTCTTGTTATCTTGCTCTTATCGTAGGTTTCCTTTACAGTAGTATGAGTAAAAATTGCAGGTTTGAGGCCTTTTTATTGATAGTTTTTTGCACTATGGCTTTAGTTATTGGTTGAACCACTTCAGGGGAAAGATGCGTGTTTTGTCACATACAAACGAACAGTGGTTGACGATTGTACGATGCTGAAGGCTGGAGATCCAATTATGTTGAAGGCTCATGATGTATGAAGGCTATGTTTCCTTTAACGATTAGGAACACCATAACCAAATCTCATGTTGTCAGGATTATTTTTCAATTATGCTGTGTAAATCTTTTCCATTTTTACGGGTCGGGTGCACCTCATACCCGGACACCTCATACCACGACAACTCATACCGGGACAACTCATACCAAGACAAGTCATACCAAGGGACATCTCATACCAACGGACAACTCATACCAGGACAACTCATACCAGGACAACTCATACCAGGACAAGTCATACCAGGACAACTCATACCAGGACAACTCATACCAGGACAACTCATACCAGGACAACTCATACCAAGACAACTCATACCAGGACAACTCATACCACGACAACTCATACCAGGACAACTCATACCACGACAACTCATACCACGACAACTCATACCAGGACAACTCATACCACGACAACTCATACCACGACAATTCATACCAAAACACCCGTTACAAGCCGACAAGTGTCAATTGTTGTCACGTACGGTGTCATCTAGTGTGATTAACAAATTTTTGTCAATGTGTCAATGTGTTCTCTACATACTCTGTAATGCCGTATTAGGTAGTTGAAAATTACCGAGTATTGCCATTTTATATGTACTACGCGCACCAAAAAAGTCGTACACTACATATGCAACCAAATATACTGAAAATGTTTTTGTTAACTTTGTAAATGGTTCTTTTATAACATATGTGCTGTCATTCTGACATTAATCTTAAGTACAATATACACGGTGGGCAAAAAAAAAACGGTACAAATTTTTGATCACTCGTATTTCCTATAATATTTTGTCAATTCAAATATTTCTTTTAAAAACGAATGCCTGTAGTGTGAAGTTTGAAACCGTACCATATTCGCAATAACAGGACGTTTCATTCCACAGTTATGTTGCTTTGTGTTTGGCTATGCAACATTTCTGATAACATCGTGTCAATTTAATGTGAAATGCAAGCTGTAATAAAATTAGTAGGTAATGAATTTTTTTTCCTTTGGTCAAAAGGGACAGCAGAGATTTTATTGCATCGAATACAGGGTGATTTTTTTGCATACAGAGTGAAATCTTGAAACATGGTTTTTTTCTGTTTTTACTGAAAAAGAAGAAGTGGAATTGCGACTATGGTATGTTTTCAATCCTCACAACATAAGCAATTAGTCCTTCAAATAAATGCTTGCTTTAATTTACTTAAAATCTTTGGAAATAGAAGTAATTGAACATTTGTACCGTTTTTTTTGCCCACAGTGTATACATGCTGTAAAGTTGGAAAATAAAAACAAGCCATAATTATATTATGTAAAAATTAGCTCTACGATTTTTTTTGCGCGCATAGTACATATCACATTTTACACAACGCGGAAGGCTACCGCCGTCTAGTCTACTGACGTTAAATTACCGGCAACATTACCGAGCGCATGTTAATTCTGAATGGTAATATTACCGCAAAAAACTCGGTAATATTACCCATAAGAATTAACATAACCATAAGTATAACCGTTTTGGAATTATGGGATAACATATTTTCATTAAAAATTCATTAATAAGTTTATTGAAATTAATTCTATTTAAAATATTCAATATTCTATTTATAATATTTACTATATAATATTATACTCAATAATCTGTAAAAATTCAATAACGTGTCCATAAGAAATAAAAAAAGTTGAATATTGCCCAGCCAAAGTTGATGGACAAAAACATTTTATAACACCAAAAATGGCTTCTGAGTGTAAGAATATACGTAAGCTATACAATGTGGGTCAAAAAAGCGGTACAAATATTCAATTACTCATATTTCCAAAATTTTACGTAAATTCAAGCAAACAGTTCTTTGAAAAACCAATTGCTTATGTTGTGAGGATTGAAAACATACAATATTCGCAATTCCACTTCTTTTTTGAGTAAAAACAGCAAAAGAACGATGTTGCAATACTTCACCCTGTATACAAAAAAATCACCATGTATACGATGGTATGAAATCTCGACGGTCCCTTTTGACCAAAGGAAAACAAATGTCATTACCTACTAATTTTATTACACCTTTCATTTCACATTAAATTGCCCCGATATTAACAGAAATGTTGCATAGTAGTGTATGGAGTGTATGGAGTAGAGTATGGTGTGGTTGCAATCTTCTACAATGATTAAAAATTTGTACCGTTTTTTTTGCCTCTGGTGTATAATGTATATATGTAAGAATACACCATTTCGTCTTGCTATTTATTGTAATAGCAAAGTTATTCAAGACACCCTGTATATCATGGCATGCCTTATTATTAGGCTATATTAGTCTTTCACTAGATAGCCTTCCGCGTTGTATAAAATGTGATATGTTTGCCAATACTCGACAGTGTAGAAATTTAAACTCAATTACCTAATAATAACTCGTTAAAGAGAGTTTCCTAATCACAATAGATGACGTACCAGAGAACAATCATTTGTCGGCTTGTTATAGGCGTTTTGGTATGAATTGTCGTGGTATGAGTTGTCCTGGTATAAGTTGTCCTGGTATGAGTTGTCCTGGTATGAGTTGTCCTGGTATGAGTTGTCCTGGTATGAGTTGTCGTGGTATGAGTTGTCCTGGTATGAGTTGTCCTGGTATGAGTTGTCCTGGTATGAGTTGTCCTGGTATGAGTTGTCCTGGTATGAGTTGTCCCTTGGTATGAGGTGTCCCGGTATGAGTTGTCGTGGTATGAGTTGTCCCTTGGTATGAGTTGTCCTGGTATGAGTTGTCCGGGTATGACTTGTCTTGGTATGAGGTGAGCTGACCCGCATTTTTACTTATTTAAATGAGTGCTAGATACCTATCTGTACGATTTGTTTTTATTTAGGTCTAACTCAGTATATTCAAGCAAATAGACTATAATTAGAATATCGTCGGTTGCAGAAAGGCTCATCAACTCTTAATCACTAATTACTTCCTTACAAACTGATTAAACATGTGGGTTCTGATTGGTTAATAACCGCCTTTCTACAACTGGCCGCTACTATCAGTTACAACATTTCTGAGCTCTGTGTTTGAAGGCTAGAAACTATGAAACTGATGAAACAAAAAACATTAAATAGCGTGCGTTATACGCCTGAATGATTTGTACATAACAGGAGTGACTATCAATTTTTTCTACCCATCGGTTTAGCCACGACTGAAGTGAAAAAATCACCCGATTTTTGGGGTTTTTAAAGAATTCTCGACTTTCCGATTTTCTTCTCCTAAACCACTTACCAAAATACATTTTTGTTTAAGTTAGACAGAGTCTCTTCTATAAATTCGCGTTTTTATTTTCTTTTATTTTGTATGTAATAAAGTATGTAAGCAAGCTTTGTATGGACGCGGATATCTCACAAACGAACGATAGCAGGATAACGCAGTTAGCACGTAAACAATTTATGTGATACTCGTCCATTGATGAATAATAACATAAAACTTATTTGGACATTTTTCACAGTGAAATTAATGTGATTGGCCCTGTGCGCAGGATGGTTCTCCTCAGGGAAAGGGGATTACTCTTGGGAAGCGATGCGAAGCTTTGCGCAACGATTTCAAACGATCAACTCTCAGGATCGTATTCAATATATTTGTCATTTTCTCGTGCGGTTTTATTTTTTAAAATAGCATACGTGATTTTTTTCGTTATTTGTGGAATTGTATACATATTCTGTTTTGTGATTTATTATTTCACAGTATTATTTCTGCCACAAATCAGTAGTTGATGATGACGTAGTTGTGCCGGTAGGTTCTGGGAATCTACTCTTGTCATCTTTTTGAAACGAATACGAGACTCCTAGAATGATTAGGTGAGACGGAGTGGGGATATCGGCGGTTGTGCTGTGTTTAGAACGTATGGGCGTGGCGCGTGCGTTATTGTTCTTAGCGACAAGCAAACTTGCTCATAGATACGTTCCAAACAGAGGGCAACCGCTGATATCCCCACTCCGTCTCACCTAACCATTCGAGTAGTCGTATTCGCTTCAAAAAGATGACAAAAGTAGACTCCCTGGAGCCAAACCAAACGGTCTGGCATTTTCTGCAAATGTTTCAATTGGGACAGGTCCTAACCTTTGATTGAGTTGTGCAGTTTCAAAAGAAACAGTACCATTGGTAGTATCGCCGGCAACTTCTGTATCATTATCTAAAATCACTGAAAAGAAAAAAGAACGAAGTAAGACATTAATTAGAAGCTCACCATCGCAATCTTTATTATCTGCACTGCTGTCGTTGTGGTCTAATAGTTTGTCATCGTCATCCATATAATCTTAGTGCAAGTTGATTAAAATTGGTTCTACGATTTAAGCAACAATGTGATTTTTATCACTGTATTGGTTTAAATTTTCTTGCAATATGCAACACAATTTTGAGTTTTTATGTAATCACAATAATTTTACCTCATTACTTCTGATGTTTGGTTACTATAAAATCTAATAGTAGTATACCTTGTTTTGGTGGTGATTTTTGGACAGATACAACAGCTGTGCTTTATTTAATTGGGAAAGAAATATCTAATATTGATAATTAATTGTTTTACTTCCTTGGAATAATACTTCAGCATTTTTTGTTTTTTTTTTGTTTTTCACACAACGCAGTTACTCAAGATATTTTATTAAAAAATTAGTAATAAATAGAATATTTATGTATTTATATTATCTTTTAACGCGCGAATATTTATATGGTTTTATAAAATTAATGAACATATGAAATGTGTTTCTATGTCAGTAGTCTCATTAAACGCAATTTTGCGATTGTATTCATTCCTGTCGCGTATCGTGCTAATACGCGTTGCCGAGATATCCGCTTCAATTAAAATCTTGTTTAGAACCTTTATTGCAAGGAAAATTACAAAAATACAAAAGCCAATTAGTAGACAAGATCTTGATCTGTGTAAATTTGTATTTTTTGGGGCAAGCGGTTTGGGAAGAAAAAATTGGAAAGACGAGCGTTTATTAAAAACAGCTAAAATCGTGTACATTTTAATACTTCTCTCGCGCTCCTGTCCAAACCTAGGGGTAGAAAATTTTAATAGTCCGTCATGTTCCTTAGAAATAATTCAGAAGTATAACACACTTTAACTAATTATTTTTTGTTGAGTCATGCAGAGTTAAAAGCCTCAATACTTTTGCAATCGATAGTAGTCCCATGGTTAGCTTTTCTTTTATAATTGTGCATGTGCATTCTAAAACAACAATTATACACATATTTTAAAATATTTATCAACTGTGCTGTGGGGGCTGAAAGGTCCACACCGGACCTTGTTACCCTAGCCACGTTTGGCTTAAATTTTTAGGTTATAAAAGATATACCATTTTTTCTTACTCCCTATTGAAAAAGTCAAACAAATTACTGAAATCGTACAGCTATTATTAATATATTATAAATAGAGAAAGACAAAACAAATTCTTTCGCTCAAAATTAAAGGCTCGGTCGTATTGGGTCGCGGTTTCCTTCCAGCAGCATCGCGTGGCTGTCATTACTGTCTCGATATTTTAGATATTGGCGGAGCCGCCACTGGATCCTATGCCACGCACTATCTACTTTCAGATGGAAAGGATAGAAAGTAGTTTGTCAGGAACCAACTTATTTGGATATTTGCAAAAACTTCGTGGCATGTGCTAATTTCACGCACAGCAGTAGACGAACCTTACCCTGGTCGTATAAACATCCACCCCTGACATAAAGTTTACCGTTGGGCGCTGCAATTTGAGGCGTTCTTTGCCGTCGACGCGGCACTACTACGTACGTATACTTGAGCCCGTGCCGTTTCGTTTATGGTGGCGGTAAAAATTTTACGTTCGATGTAAAACATTTATTTATAATAACAAGATATGTACTGTTTTACTGGTGAACAATACATACCTACCTGTCCGGGGAATTATTGCTTCTGCATCGGGGAGTTTACGATAGATGACGAGACGCGTATGGCTCCTACCTCCTGGTTTATGCATGGCGGACGGATTCCGGGACGGAAAGAACGTGCTCCGGCTGGATACGAGGGTACAGTTGTGATACTTACGTTGTTCAACAATACTTTATCACGCTGGGGTATACCACGTCGTAAATTTACACTTTGTTTTTGAATTAAATTTTGCGCCAGTCATTTGCAGTAGCACACAATTTTGAACGTTCTCTTCTCGGCTGTACCCCTGATAAATCTCCATATTGTGCTACCAAAATCAATTTGCTTTATTAATTGTGTAGTTGCGAGAGAATCCACGTGTATACGTTACAATAATAAGCAATAAGCAGCAATTTAGTCAAGTACCTTTTTACTTTATCATACGCAGTATGATGAAGTATTGTAATCGTGCCGAAATTTTTTTTTTGAGATTTTAGCGGTAATACGTCTTTATGGGTCCCCTGAACGTTTTTGACCAAGGTACAAAAAATGTCTGTGTGTGTGTGTAAACGATTTTTGTGGTGACGATTCCGGAGAAACTAGTAAGGGTATCGGGACGAAAGTTCATACTTAGAAGTTTCATGACCTAACTTAGAGCTGAAAAGCTTTTGGTTCAAAAGGGTCCAAAGGAAGTGGTAGTTTGTTCGAAGCCTTTTTCAAGGATTTTGCAAATGAGCCGCCATTTCTGTAATTTCGTCAAAATAGTTAAATAATAAATTAAAGTAGAGGACATTTTGAGTAACTTCTGCCTATGACATTTTTTGGTAAAATTAATAGTTTAACTGCAAGAGCAAATTCCATTTGATCGAGATCGGTAGCATCTGCATTGATTTAATACTACATAGTGACCCAGGATTTGCAAATTTTTCAGTCTAATGACAGTACCGGTAGTGTCAAATGCTGATGTTTTGACATTATCTCACAATTAATATTGACAGTAGTTAATAGTATCAAAAGATCTGATATTGTAATACCGTGTACCGTCCTTGCCTGATGGCGTCGGATAGGCAGCGTGTTCAGCGTGTCCAAAATGCATCTGTTCTGTTTGTTCTTGGTTTGACGAAGTATGATCATGTATCGAATGGGCTGAGCGACTTGGGGTGGTTGAACATGGATAACACTAGGATGTTGCATGCAGCAATATTGTATCATAAGTTGCTATCCACTAGGATCCACAATACCTCATGCGGAAGATATGCCGTAGAATGGATGTCCATAACCTTAATTTAAGATTCGGGAGTTTGTTTGCTCCACCTGCCCATCGCACTGAGTTGTATAAACGGTCATTCTCTTACCAGGTCAGTCACATATACAATGAGTATTACTCTAGAGTATTTTTTTTTTGTTTTCTTTTGTTCACGGAATTATTTTTATATTATTGCTACAATTATGTCTTAGTTCTAGTTTGCGTAAGGGGTTGAGTGGAAGAGTAAGGTAAGTTGGAAACAAGTGTGCTGAACTGTGCCCTAAATATAAATAATATTTTGTTGCATTTAATATTGTCTTATTTTAATAAAGGAATTATTTATTTTTTTAATTATTTATTTATCTGTTAAATCCTGGCTAACTAGTTTTATTTTAATGCAGACACGACTGATCTCAATCAATTAGATTCTCATGCAGCTAAACTATTAATTTTATATATTGTATGATAAAGTCATGTGCCTGGCCACATCAGATTTTTACTTTATCATACGCAGTATGTAAAGTATTGTAATCATGCCGAAAAACAAAATTGTGATTTTAGCGGAAATAGGTCTTTATGGGTCCCCTGAACATTTTTGACCAAGGTACAAAAAAATGTCTGTGTGTGTGTGTGTACCCGATTTTTGTGACGACGGTTCCGGAGAAACTACTAAAGGTATCGGGACGAAAGTGCGTATTTAGTAGTTTTATGACCAAACTTAGAGCTGAAAAGCTTTTGGTTCAAAATGGTCCAAAGGAACTGGCTATTTACTCTTAGCATTTTTCAACGATTTTCGTCATTTCTGTAATTTCGTCAAAATAGATAAATAATAAATTAAAGTAGACGAAATTTTGAATAATTTATGCCTATGACATTTTTTGGTAAAATTAATAGTTTAGCTGCAAGAGCAAATTCTATTTGATCGAGATCGGTCGCATCTGCATTGATATGAAGCTACATAGTAGCCAGGATTTTGACAAATATTTTTTTGTGCTGTCACCACAGAAATGCCTATGGCTGTCACACTCGAAAACAGCTGATTTCATCACAGGTTGGAGAACCGCTATGGAACGTTGCCTCTCTAGTGCAGCAAAGTACAAAATACAAAATTCAAATAAAATAAAATCACCAATTTGATTGTTTGTTGATAAGAAATATCAACCCGTTGTTATATCTAATTGTAAAAACGATAAATTGAGAAAATTGTAAATAAAGTATAGCGATGAGTGTAGTTATATTTTAGTATGTTGGTACGGATGTGACATTTACAGTGACATGAACGAATATAAATCTGTCAGAATTTGAAATAGCTTTTTAAATTGACGTTTCGTGGTATCAGTGGTATCAACCTAACATTTCCTATACAGAAATATAACCATTTTTGATTTTTTTAAATACGTATTTCTCAAAAAGCGACACAAAAAACGTTGATGTCACTCCTGCCGAAAGCGCCGGATCACCGCTCGTCGCGCTATTCCGTATTTCCGGCACTTGTGAGATAAATAACTATTATTCTGATGACAGTAGTAGTGACGGTAGTGTCAAATGCTGATGATTTGACAATACCTACTATTGATACTATTGACTATCAAAATATCTGTCAAACCCCGGCTAACTAGTTTATATTTAATGCAGACACGATTTATCTCAATCAAATAGATTGTCATGCAGCTAAACTATTAATTTTATATTTTGTATGATAAAGTCATGTGCCTGGCCACATCAGATTTTTTTATGATAAAGAGGGTAAAAACTGAAACTCAATTGAGTTTTTCTCCTGATAACCCGTAAAGCTGTCCCGATATTACGGTATATTAAGTTGATGCTTGGTTTGCTAGAAATTACTACTAGCAACTAAAAGAACACCCCTAAAGTTTGGTGGATTCCGCCCGGTATTATTATTTAATAGTATATTATTTGACGAACACGTAAGTGAGGATATAAATCGCTAACACTGAGTTTTTACACGAGCCGTAGGTGAGTGTATACACTTTCGAACGATTTGAACGATGCGAATTGTCAATTAACTGTCAACCACGTACGTGTTGTTAGTAGCGTATGAATAATAATGACAGTTCTTTTAAATAAAGCAGTCATTATTCAAAAGATTATTATTGTCATTATTATTCAAAGTTACTGCGTTATTTATCATCAGCGTGCACGCATAAAGATACCTATATACTAAATTTATTAAATCTACTCATTGATATATTAATTAATATAATATTCTTTCTTATGTGTTTCAGGTGTGTACCACAACCTAATTGTAACCGATCTTCAACTGTACCATACGGTGAGAAAAATTATGTAATATCCGTAACTCCTTAATGCAAAATCCTGCGGGAGATTTAAGGTGCGAGTAATTTTATAGCGCTTAAGGCCCAGTTCAATCCCTCCGTAAAAGCGTTTTAGAATCCTAGTTATTTGATGTTCAAAGTTGATAAAATTTTCATAGTTACTTCTTAGATGATAAAGAGTTGGGCTACTTAAAAAGAAATTATTTTCCAGAAAAAAATTATTGTTTTATTTCTGAGCGCTTCAGTTCTTTTCAGATGTAAGGTATAAAGGATGCAGGAGTAAGGATGGGGTAATAAGGATGGGGTAATAAGGAATCATTGACGAACAACAAAAAACGGCTTAATATTCCGTAACTGTATAATATTATATAAATGACAAGTATTCTGTATAGAAATAAAAGATCATCCAACAATAAAAACATAAAAAAATATTAATTCTTATATTGTTTTAAGAAAAAGAAGGATTTTATTTCCGACGGAGCGGCGTGGGTAATCAGTCTCATGTGTAGTTTCAGGCATCAAGCATTATTGGAATTGGCAATGTCATCTTGGTTTTCTGGCAAGTTTCCCTCGCAGTTCTCCTCAAGCTACTGTTTATATTCAATTTAACCTCTGTTCTAATCTGAGGTTAACGAAAATGTTCTTTTTTAATTTTCCTGAAAACAGAAGGATATTTTTATATTTTCACTGACATCTCGAAAGCACGTGTAGATTTGGAATAGCAGCTATTCCTTTGGACTAATTGTTAGATTTTACCACACTTTGCTGAAACATACGCATTTCCACTGGGCGTTATTTCCCACCTAGACCTTACTACCCAGATACTCCATATTCTCCTGAATAAAATGGAGCTGGTAACGAGTTATAATTGTCAGTAATTTCCACTATCATCAACACGCCTGCATTGAACACCAAATACTTATTTATGCAAAACTTTGATATTCTCTTACAATTTTTATTATTAACAAAAAATCTAGTGACCACTATTCCACTAGCGCAAAATGCATTCCAATAACTGAAAAAGGAACAACGTACCTATCTATCTTTAGCTACATAAACATAAATATATTAGTCCAGTCATTAGGAGCAGAGGTGGCCAAGTGGATAAGGCGAATGCCTTCCACTCAGAAGTCCAGGGTTCAAGCCCAGGTTAGGCAGGGGATTTTCTAATACTCCGTCTCCCCGATTGTCGCACAGACAAGCCACTGGCTTTGTGCACATGGCAACATCCCCCCCCCAAAAAAAAAAATCTGATGTGGCCAGGCACATAACTTTATCATACAAAATATAAAATTAATAGTTTAGCTGCATGAGAATCTATTTGATTGAGACAAATCGTGTCTGCATTAACATTAAACTAGTCAGCCAGGATTTGACAGATATTTTGATAGTCAATAGCATCAATAGTAGGTATTGTCAAAGCATCAGCATTTGACACTATCTACTGTATCAGAATAATAGTTATTTATCTCACAATGGCGCGTCACCGATGGCGGAGCGTCGCCGTCGCATGTCAGCGAGTCGCGCTATGTAGTTTTCTGCAGGAGTGACATCAACGTTTTTTGTGTTGCTTTTGAGAAAAACGTATTTAAAAAAATCAAAAATGGATATATTTCTGTATAGGAAATGTTAGGTTGATACCACTTCTACGAAACGTCAAGTTTAAAAAGCTAATTTAAATTCTCACAGATTTATATTCGTTCATGACACAGTAGATGTCACATCCGTACCAACATACTAAAATATAACTACACTCATCGCTATACTTTATTTACAATTTTCTCAATTTATCGTTTTTACAATTAGATATAACAACGGGTTGATATTTCTTATCAACAAACAATCAAATATGTGATTTTATTTTATTTGAATTTTGTACTTTCCGCACTAGAGTGGCAACGTTCTATAGCGGCTCTCCAACCTCTGATGGAATCAGCTGTTTTCGAGTGTGACAGCCATAGACATTTCTGTGGTGACAGCGTAAAAAAATATTTGTCAAAATCCTGGCTACTATGTAGTTCCATATCAATGCAGATGCGACCGATCTCGATCAAATAGAATTTGCTCTTGCAGCTAAACTATTAATTTTACCAAAAAATGTCATAGGCATAAATTATTCAAAATTTCCTCTGCTTTAATTTACTATTTAACTATTTTGACGAAATTACAGAAATAGCGGCTCAATTGCAAAATCGTTGAAAAATGCTAGGAGTAAATAGCCCATTCCTTTGGATCCTTTTGAACCAAAAGCTTTTCAGCTCTAAGTTTAGTCATGAAACTTCTAAATATGAACTTTCGTCCCGATACCTTTAGTAGTTTCCGCGGAACCGTCTCCACAAAAAACGGGTACACACACACATACACACACACACACATACACACACACACACACACACACACACACAGACATTTTTTTGTACCTTGGTCAAAAATGTTCAGGGGACCCAAAAAGACCTATTTCCGCTAAAATCTCAATTTTTTTTTTCGGCACGATTACAATACTTTACATACTGCGTATGATAAAGTAAAAATACGTCGGAAAAAACGGGTTAGAAATGCAAATGAACCGACAGGGCTACATTTTTGATATAACGTGGGGAGGGCCTACATAAACAACTTCGAATTGTCGACCAAGACTTCCTGTGTGCATTTTCCGCCAGCTTGAAAAAAGTGTTAAATTCAGTTTTTTTACAATAACTCGGTTTTTCATTGAGATACGTAATTTTAAATTAATACTTTTTTATTGCTTTTTATGCTCTACAGTTAAGGTCTCTTACATTTTTTACCTAATGTTCATGGTTATTGAGATATCGATCGAAAAACTTAAAAATTTAGGTAGTGAAATTTGTTTTTGCTATTTTCTTGTTTCTCGTGATAGATATCGAAAAATTGTCTAGCATGAAACCTATAGATCGTGTTCAGACCTGCAATTTCATTCTATTTAATTTCTTACCTCCGACAAAAGCTACGACTTCTAGCGCGCCGCAAAGTTGACCGCAGCATCGCCCGATGCTACAAATTGTTGAAATTTATCAATACTCTCGAGAAGAATCCGAAGCTACAGTCATCGGTAGCAAATGTGGTGCAAATGTAAATCAGTTAACTGTGGAGAATCCTCACGAAACGCGGTATTTACTGTGTTTTACTACAGTATTTCAAAACTAGAGAACCAAGAACTAGTTCTTGCAACTGCTGCTATTTGTACCTATAATATGAAAATTCGGAAATCGAAAGTAGACAAAAGGAAATGGTCTAAACGTTGGCTACTGAAAAGGAATCTGCTTTCTCATGTCAATTTAATTGCTGAATTACGTAGTCAACCCGACGATTTTTGCTACCACTTACGCATGGACCAAAGTACCATAAATGTGGAAGATACATATCTTCTTCTCCGGCACCCGATTTTTCCAATGCTAACACTTTATTTTAAGTTCCTTCGGTAGGGGGTGCGCAGAGTTCAGTTTTTTTCACTATAGGTACTTTACTTATTTGGATCTGGTTCGAAGAGTTGAAGTTTGTCTATTAAACTATTATGCGCGTACGATTTACCGTTGCGGTAACTATACTCTGTACTGTTACCTTTTCATTAACATGGAAAAGATTATAAGTATATAATTTGAAGATTAACTGTGTTATTGAACGAGAAAACTTATAGTGGGAAATCAGTCAAATATTTTTTTGTTTTAAATTTTTTATTCCTTAACCAATATTTCGGATAAATTTGATCCTTCTTCATAGTTCGGAAAAAGTTATATACCTACATATACAAAACAGGAAAGGCGTCATAAGACAAGTTTACTCGTTTTATATATGTATATATGTGTATATACCTATAAACTCACAAAGAAACGTTTTCGACTTTTAAACGGACTAGGTAGGACTACAAATTAATATTTTGGTAAATGACAACGTGCTGTCAACAAACAAACATTTTTCAGGTAGGTTACGTGCTGTCAACAATCGACGAGTTCGATTTCCTACTAATATGCATGCTCAAAGTTGGAACTGAGGCGTGTGCCCCGTTTACACGCTCTAGCCAACGCACCAACCACAAGCCGATTTTCTGTCACGACAGATTTTACACAAGCCAAGATTTTTGGCTTGCGCAAACTTCATGCCAGCGTTTACACGCAACGATTTAACTGTGCAAATCGATTTGTACAAGCCAATTTGCGCAAATGGCATGAGCGTGTAAACGGACCTTAAAGGAAGGTGTGTTTGGTTCATAATAAGTCTGGTTTATTTATTTATTTTATATCCCAATAATTCCCCGAACAACCTTTCAACCGTTTTGGCGTATGCGTACAACCGTGCAAGCGGCTAAATCGAAACGGGCCTCGGATCGGATCGGCTAGAGATCGTAATTCTGGTTGAAGGGAAAAAATGACAAATCGAAATTGAAGGTCTGAACATGCTCTAAAACTTTCATAATAGAATTTTTTTGATATCTATCTCTAGAACAGAGAAACTAGCAAAGAGCAAATTTCACTACCTTAAATTTGGACTTTTTCGATCGATATCTCAATAACGATGAACGAGAGGCAAAAAATGTAAGAGACCTTATTAATTCAAAATAATCGTATCAACCGAGAACCTACTTATTGTACAAAACTGAATTAACCCTCTTTTCACGATGGCGGAAAATGAACATAGGAAATCTTGTTCGACAATTTGAAGTTAAGCTTTTGTAGGCCCATCCCATGATATATCCAAAATGTTGCCTTCTCGGTTCATTTGCATTTCCAAATGTATATAATGACTGGACTATATCAAAGATAAAATAAAGGTAAAATAACTGCGTCGGTTTGACATGACATGGGCAAATTTATGTTTTACCGGTGATTGATATTACAGCACAGGATAAAAATTTTAGATCAGTGGAGGCGAGCAGATTCCCAATAAACCTACAATATTTTTTTGTGCATTTATATTATTGGATATTCACACTCGCTTCAAAATATAAAATTAATTAAACCAAATTATCACTATGCGCACACGAAACAGAACGAACTCCGAGAGCTGCGAGATAGTTCGGGATCGAAGGGCGGAAATGGCTTCCGTCAGTGGAAATGAAATATTCCGGCCGATCCAAAAGCGCAGCGCCTCTCCAATTTCAATTAATATCGCATTAAATTAATACTTCGGCCCTTTGCCGGCACGTAATTTACAATTAATTTTAATTTATTGTGACCGGCAATTTTAAAATCTATTAATTATAATATGGCGCCCGTGAGGCTTCGCAGCATTCGCTTACAGATGTTGCGATCGTTGTAATATTTTGAAACGGGATAAATTACGGTCGAAAAACAAAAAATGGCGGACCGCGGCCGGTTTGCATAAATCACGGTGGCGGTGGGCCGCCGCGCTTCCGAACCTGGCCTCGGCCGTCCCGGATCGCGTTAATAAGTTATTGGGTTGTTGTGTTGGCGACAAATTGCGCCCGCAATATTTCGAATTGAACAAATGCGATCGACACGATGATAATGTGTCCGAATTGTGGGGCGCCTCCGCCGGCCCGCGACCCATTGCAATCGTTCTTCCCGAAATTCCCGATCGTCAATTTATGGACGAAAACTGCCGCTTAAGCGTGCCGATAGCCTTATCTAAAATTAATGAATCGTTAAAGTTTGTGCATTTAATTGCCTCCGATCTGGTGAACCGGCAATTTGTTCAAAATTGTATGTTTAATTTATAAGGTAAAATTCAGGCGTATAGTACTTGAATACTTCTAAAGTTTTGTGTATGTACTAACTTATTGTCAATGGTAATTATTTTAGGCTGTTACACATAATACAATTTAGTACTATAACCGCATTGGAAAAAAATTCAGGGTTTAGCGGAAATATGTCCTTTTGCATCACCAAGCTAAAATGTCTGTGTGTGTATGTATGTGTGTGTATACCCGTTTTTGTGGCGACGATTTCGGAGAAACTACTGAAGGCATCGGGACGAAACATCATATTTACAAGTTGACCAAACGTAGAGCTGAAAGAAGTTTTGTTCAAAAGGATCCAAAGGAACTGGATGTTTACTCTTAGCATTTTCAACGATTTTGCAAATGAGCCGCAATTTCTGTATGTTCGTTAAAATAATTAAATAATAAAGTAAAGTAGCGGAAATTTTATATAATTTACATATGTCTATAACATTTTTTTGTAAAATTAATGGTTTAGCTGTATGAGCAAATTCTATTTCGAGATCGGTCGTATCTGAATTAAAACTAGTTAGCCTGGATTTGGCAGATATTTTGATTCTATTGACAGTATTGTCAAAAAAGCAGCGGTTGACACTGCTGTACGGTATGATAAAGTAATTGTCCTGGCCACATCAGATTTTTTTTAGAATTGTAATTGTTATATGTATTTAATTTTTATAAAAATAAGTGTTGATTACTTACCACAGAAAAATGGTTTGAAAAATTGTTTTAACAAATGAGTCGAAAAGCCGGGGAATGTTTATGATTTCAAACAACTCTAATAACAGTTATAATAATAATAATTTTAAACCTTTATTGCCCAACAGGTTACCACAATTACAGGACAAAGATTTTAGAAGTATATGGAATATATATTTTTTCTTCTTAAAGAAACTTTAAACTGCCTGAAAAAGTAATTAATTATAAAACGAATACCGTAACATGAAACTACAGCGAAACAATTTAAATATTACAGATCAAAACAAAAACCAAATCTACCCGGGTAATAAAAAAGAAGATAATAACTGAAAACAATTGCATTAAAACAAACGCCAAAACAACGCCGCATTCACTGCGCACCGCACCAAAACACATCCACTGTTATGTTCGCACACCGACACATCACAGACACTAGAGACCATATCAATACGTTCGTTCGGGCTGCAGTTAAAGGAGATTGATGAAAATTGGAGCATATATTTTTTATATATTGATATTTTGTTTCACATTTTGCGGAATGTATTTTAAAAACCGGAAAAAGTACAACTGAAAGTTTTTTGGATACAGTGGATAAAACATAATTGCTATCATTAAAAAATAAATAACGAGATTTCCCCTCCTGGAAACTGTCGAATCGACTATTTATGAGAGCCTTGTTTGAAAAAATATATAAACAAAATATTTTTTGATAAAGATATCAAATTTAATGAATAAATTTAAATTAATTAGCAAATAATTTCTATTTCAGATTTTTTCTCCTAAAATGTTTATTATGGTTTATGCTGGAGACATGATTAACTCTGTCCAGGGAATTGGAAAAATTGTTTTAGAACTTGGAAGTAGTAGCCCTAGTGGAAGCACCCATTGATATGCATTTCGGAAACGATACCTTACACTGATGCGCCCTAAATATGGTAAAAAGTGAAATGTTCTAGGTACTCACCTTAACAACGGCCAAAGCTTTTTTTACAAAAAATGTGATTACAACTAGGGTTGCCAACGTCGTGCTGACCCGGAGAAAAATAATTATATCATAATATAATTATTTTTCTTCGGCCTTAAACTTATGTTCCATAGAACATAAGTTTAAATTAATAACACCCGCCAAAAACAACACATACTTTTTAGTAATGCTTTGGTGTGAAATTTGGTAGTGTCGAAAACTATGGGATCTAGATGCTAATTACTAAGTAAATTAATGTATTTCAATTAAAGTCTACTAGTTTTCCCTCTTTTCGTTTCTGCCTCTTATTGTCGATTTTTTACGACACAACCAGCATGAGACAAAATGCCAATAGTACCACCTAAACCAACCATAATTATGATGTACTGAGAGCAATTTTGTTAAAAAGTTCAGGTGTTTTTGCTTGAAGTAATTATCTACATGTTCCCTAACTAATTTTAAATTTTCATTTTACTCCGACAATATTGGCGTTTTGTATAAACCGCCATAATAAATGTGTCTCTAGTCAAAAATGATAACTATATCTCTCATGATTTAAAAATTACTGTTTTATGGCAGACCAGTGATACTATTCTGTGAACTGCGTTGGACAAACTCAAACATATTGTTGGGACATTTCTCATCAGCTGAAGAACATACATATTAAAATAATCAACGAAAGTTCAAAACATATTTTTTTACATAATTTATCATTATTGAATGTTGAGGTTTGACAAGCAAAATTCCTACCTTTAAATAATACCCGTCTTTGTGAAACCCATTTTTGATATTAGATTTGTCTTAGTCTAACTGTATTCACTAGACATCGGTCAAAATCTAAAAATGCTACAATTAATACTTTCAAAGTTTCTCACATGCTCTCAAAATGTAAAATTAAATTGTTGTGAAGATTGAGTAATTTCTTTGGGTGGTTCTTTTATTGAGAAAAATTCATTTTTTATCAGGGGAAATCGCTGCAAACTGTATGATTAGAACAACAATTACTGTATTATCACAATTTTTCAAAAATATTTAGGGGTCGATACAGTTTCTCAAAAGATCGATGATTGCCTTCAGTTAACCGGGAGAATTTAACTGAAAACCGGTAGCCCGAAGAATGGTCGCCAAACCCGATGTCTCCGGGTCAAAATGACCATGTTGGCAACCCTAATTACAACGGAAAATAAACACAAAGTTTTATCACCTACGGTCAGGAGAACCTTACTTTTGGCATATTCATTTAACACACACGGTAAGTGTAATACGGTAAGTTTGACTGTTAGTTATTTGCAAAATGTGTTTCTTTTGCCCTCGGGCATATGATCTTTCGAGGTTAGTCGTTATTTCAGAAACAGCCTGTATAGTGTCTGAGAAACAACCGTCAGAGAAACAACCGTCAAATTAAACAAATGGCGGCCAATTGTCCAATTGTGACCTTTTTACTTTATCATACGCAGTATGTAAAGTATTGTAATCGTGCCGAAAAAAAAATTGAGATTTTAGCGGAAATAGGTCTTTTTTGGTCCCCTGAACATTTTTGACCAAGGTACAAAAAAATGTCTGTGTGTGTGTGTGTGTGTGTGTGTGTGTATGTGTGTGTGTGTGTGTGTGCGTATGTGTGTACTCGATTTTTGTGACGACGATTCCGGAGAAACTACTAAAGGTATCGGGACGAAAGTTCATATTTAGAAGTTTTATGACCAAACTTAGAGCTGAAAAGTTTTTGGTTCAAAAGGGTCCAAAGGAACTGGTAGTTTATTCTAAGCCTTTTTCAAGGATTTTGCAGATTAGCCGCCATTTCTGTAATTTCGTCAAAATAGTTAAATAATAACTTAAAGCAGAGGAAATTTTGAATAATTTATGCCTATGACATTTTTTGGTAAAATTAATAGTTTAGCTGCAAGAGCAAATTCTATTTGATCGAGATCGGTCGCATCTGCGTTGATAGGAAACTACATAGTAGCCAGGATTTTGACAAATATTTTTTTTGTGCTATCACCACAGAAATGTCTATGGCTGTCACCACGCTGTCACACTCGGAGAACCGCTATGGAACGTCATCTACAGTGTCATGAACGAATATATATCTGTCAGAATTTGAATTAGCTTTTTAAACTTGACATTTCGTAGAAGTGGTATCAACCTAACATTTTCTATACCGAAATATAACCATTTTTAAATTTTTTTGAAAATACGTATTTCTCAAAAAGCAACACAAAAAACGTTGATGTCACTCCTGCCGAAAACAACATAGCGCGATTCGCTCACATGCGACGACGACGCTCCGCCATCGGTGACGCGCTGTCACGCGCCGCGTCACCGCTCGTTATGCTATTCCGTACTTTCGGCACTTGTGAGATAAACAACTATTATTCTGATGACAGTAGGTAGTGTCAAATGCTGATGCTTTGACAATACCTTCGATTGATACTATTGACTATCAAAATATCTGTCAAATCCTGGCTAACTAGTTTAATTTTAATGCAGACACGATTTATCTCAGTCAAATAGATTCTCATGCAGCTAAACTATTAATTTTATATATTGTATGATAAAGTCATGTGCCTGGCCACATCAGATTTTTTATTTAACTGGTATACGGGCATATTAACTATATTAAAATCTGTGCTCAGCCTATTTAGAAAACGACAATTTTGTTCTTATCAAAACAAGTGCAGGATTAATAGTTCTAACTAGGCCATTGCAGGGCGTTAAGAATTAAAATTAACATTTAAATATTTTCGTCAAAAGAGTGAATGGACGTTTCTCACAAAACTGAGTTTTTATCTAAAAACTTACTAGAATTAGAAATTTATAAACAAAGCATTATTATTGTTATTGTTTTTGTTTGTACACAAAATACCATAATGGTACAATTGGACCTAGTAAGCTTTAAGTGTTAGAAACTTAATTGTTGCAATTTTGATATAAAAAATGTAAATTATTAAGGTAATTATTATACCTATTGGAAAATGAATACTCAAAGTTAAAGCATGTCTTGTACAGTTCTTTTTCTGTATTTGTAAGAAAAAAATGGTAACTGGGCTAGATAATTTTTCCATTTGTGTATATATGCATTAGCGTCATCAGGCTGTAAGTTACGTTATTGAAGGTTTGTACCCTGGGTAAAACGGAAGTGAGAATTAATAAAATTCGAGCAAGTGGGATGCTTTCGGAGATGAAGGGGAGCCAAACAAAGTAACCGGATAAATCAGAGATCCCTCCTCTTGTTATCCAATAAATTCACGAAATTAATCAGACAAACGGCGGCTGGAACGGCTCCCAAACTCCGAGAAAAGAAAGAATTAGGGACAATGAAGAAAAGAATCCTCAGATCCGATGCCAAAGCTCGCCGGTCCCGCTCGGTAATGAGAATCGCAGACGGACCACTCGACACAACATAAATTAAATATACGTTGAATTGGAAACCATAAATCTCCTTTCGTAAATTCGCGAAACGAAAACGTTCCGCGCTTTCGCTTGAGTACGGCTTGCCGTGTGCCAAAACCGGTAAATAACCGTAAACAACCATTATTATCTTCGATAACTAAGCATACCTGATGGCATCCATCAACTACTACTCTAAATTACCGCTGATCCCATTTATCATGGGCGGCCGACACTTACGTGTCATTTTGCGCTGAGCGCGCAACGTCAGAAGTTATGAACGGTCCGCCAACCGAGCGTGAATCTGCACATCAGAACAAGTGACGGATTACCCGCAAACAAAAAGCGACCAGATACCCGATTTTACACGGCTAGTTATTCGTGTTGTATCAATTATCGCAATTCTTAATTGTGTGGAATTCAGATAGTTCGAAATATATGAGAAAACTGGTCCATACTAACTAATATACAGTGTCATTCATTTATAATGAAAAAAATTTTTAGTACCCTGTTCTCAGGGAGATCGCAACTAGCCTTGTAACAAGTATTAGAGTAGAAACACCATTAGTATCTATTTCCATACCATAATAATAATAATAATAATAATAATCCATATACGGTGTATCCATTTCTCAGAAAATTTTAGAAAGGTTTCTTTATAAAAGTTGGCGGCTGTATGAAACCAACACGGCAACAGTCAAATATGTCAATTTCGCTACCATATACCAAGCGATTCAGAATATATGAATTAGTGATATGAGTAAAGTACCTTTATTTTTATTATTATCGATAAACTTTATTTGGAAATGTTACTTAGAAGTTAAAATTATATTCAAATGTGAAGTTACAGCCGCCTATCTTTAAATTTTCCTTTTTTGTTTTTATTCTTGTTTTTATGACTAATATTAGTCAATGCCAGTGACAAAGTAAAATGTTCGTTTTAATCTATGTTTTAGAAATATGAATACTTATGTTACATTTTTGATTATTTTGATATGATAACTAATGTTTATTTAGAACTATCGCAAAATTACTCATTTTCTTGATGGAAAGTTGATGTTGCACTCTGTAGATAATAATATATCATATAATAACTAATACATGAGTGTGATTTACTTTTAATTCAAATATTAGTGACCTTGGATATGTTTATTATAGTAGTTATCCATCTACAGAAAAGCGATTACCTCGATGTTGCTGATATTTTCAATGAAAAACAGCCCATTCAACCATTTCTAGGATAATCAGAAAATTCAAGGAGACTGGGTCTGTTGAAAATCTCTTTAAGAAACACACAAAAAATATATTGCCGAAAATAATAAAGCAAGTTTACCAGTGTTGCACAGGTAATCGAGCATAGAACGACGTCGGTTCGACAAATTGCTTCTCACACCCAATGCAGTAAATCAACAGCACAAACATACTAAAACTGCACAAAGAGTACCTTTAAAAAATATACGAAATTTATAAGTACACTAAAGGAAAGACGCATCTGTACCATACCTACGACATCAGACCTGATGCCATACGTATGACTTCGCCATCTCGTTTGAAAACCCAAACTTTGCGGAAGAATGCCGATATTACTACCATTTTAAGACCAAGGCACAGTGCGGTATTTTGAGCAACCAAATATCTGGTCCTTTTTTTGTTCAAATTTAAATATAGATTTATATCATCAGTTCCTGAACAGTGCATTAACACCTTTTTTAAACACCGTCAATAACTTTTTAAACCAGAAATTAGCTTAGAAGTTATTAAATATTACTTCTAAACAACATCTTCAAGTAAAGTTTGTCGATGATAATGAAGCCATACCAGAAGCCATAGTCTCTTACCTTTAGTTTAGTAGTTATTTTGGTTTATAAAGGTGATATTTGTTTAGTTTTTGTGCTGTTGATTTACTGCATTGGGTGTGAAAAGCAATTTGTCAAACCGAAGTCGTTCTAGGCTCGACTACTGCTTGCAACACTAGTAAACTTGCTTCCTTATTTTCGGCAACATATTTTTAGTGGTGTTTTTTAAAGAGATTCTCAACAGGCCCAGTCTACTCGAATTTTGTGACTATCCTAAAAATGGTTGAATGAGTAATTTTGTTGTCCTGGTGTCTTTGATTGAAAATATCAGCAACATCGACGAGCTTGCTGTAGATTGATAGCTACTATTCTAAACATAGACAAAGTGATTAATATCAATTGAACTAAAGGTAAGTCACGCTCGTGTATTAATTATTGTATGAACTATTATTATCTACAGGGTGAAATATCAACTTTGCATCAAGAAAATGAGTAATTTTGCGATAGTTCTAAATAAACATTAGTTATCATATCAAAATAATCAAAAATGTAACATAAGTATTCATATTTCTAAAACATAGATTAAAACGAACATTTTACTTTGTCACTGGCATTGACTAATATTAGTCATAAAAAAAATCTGATGTGGCCAGGCACATGACTTTATCATACAATATATAAAATTAATAGTTTAGCTGCATGAGAATCTATTCTATTGAGATAAATCGTAGGTATTGTCAAAGCATCAGCATTTGACACTACCTACACTACGTCATCAGAATAATAGTTATTTATGTCACAAATGCCGAAAGTACGGAATAGCGCGACGAGCGGTGATGCGGCGCGTCACCGAAGGCGGAGTGTCGCCGTCGCATATGAGCGAGTCGGCTATCTAGTTTTTGGCAGGAGCGACATCAACGTCTATAGTGTTGCTTTTTAAGAAATACGTATTTAAAAAAAATAAATGATGTCTGTATAGTAAATGCTAGGTTGGTACCACTTAGACGAAACGTCAAGTTTAAAGGTGCGTTCCGATTGGTAGGTAATGGTAGCTAATGGCGGTGGTAGAATACGAAATTATAGTATTTCTTACATATCGTGATAATGACACATATTAGTTTGCATGTACATAAACATGAGTCACTATCAATTTTCTATTGGAAATACTATAACGGCGTCGGCTACCACTGCCATCGTCACTAATGAAAACGCACCTTAAAAAGGTAATTCAAATTGTGACAGATTTATATTTGTTCATGACACATCCCTACCAACATACTAAAATAAAACTACACTCATCGCTATACTTTATTTATAATTTTCTCAATGTATCGTTTTTAGAATTAGATATAAAGACGGGTTGATATTTCTTATCAACAAACAGTCAAATTGGTGATCTTACTTTATTTGAAATTTGTATTTTATAATTTGCCGTACTACAGCGGCAACGTTCCATAGTGGTTTTCCAACCTCTGATGAGATCAGCTGTTTTCGAATGTGACAACACAAAAAAATATTTGTCAAAATCCTGGCTACTATGTAATTTCATATCAATGCAGATGCGACCGATCTCGATCAAATAGAATTTGCTCTTGAAGCTAAACTATTAATTTTACCAAAAAATTTCATAGGCATAAATTATTCATAATTTCCTGTGCTTTAATTTATTAATTAACTAATTTGTCGAAATTACAGAAATGGCGGCTCATTTCCAAAATCCTTCAAATAGGCTTAGAATAAACTGAAAAGCTAAACTATTAATTTTACCAAAAAATGTGATAGGCATAAATTATTCAAAAATTACTCTACTTTAATTTATTTATTAACTATTTTGTCGAAATTACAGAAATGGCGGCTCATTTGCAAAATCCTTCAAAAAGGCTTAGAATAAACTACCAGTTCCTTTGGACCCTTTTCAACCAAAAGCTTTTCAGCTCTAAGTTAGGTCATGAAACTTCTAAATATGAACTTTCGTCCCGATACCTTTAGTAGTTTCTCCGGAATCGTCGTCACAAAAATCGTTTACACACGCACACACACACACACACACACACACACACACACATACAGACATTTTTTTGTACCTTGGTCAAAAATGTTCAGGGGACCCAAAAAGACCTATTTCCGCTAAAATCTCAATTTTTACTTTATCATACGCAGTAAGATAAAGTATTGTAATCATGCCGAAAAAAAAAATTGAGATTTTAGCGGAAATAGGTCTTTTTGGGTCCCCTGAACATTTTTGACCAAGGTACAAAAAAATGTCTGTGTGTGTGTGTGTGTGTGTGTGTATGTGTGTGTGTGTGTGTGTGTGTGTGTGTGTGTGTGTATGTGTGTACTCGATTTTTGTGACGACGATTCCGGAGAAACTACTAAAGGTATCGGGACGAAAGTTCATATTTAGAAGTTTTATGACTAAACTTAGAGCTGAAAAGCTTTTGGTTCAAAAGGGTCCAAAGGAACTGGTAGTTTATTCTAAGCCTTTTTCAAGGATTTTGCAGATGAGCCGCCATTTCTGTAATTTTTTCAAAATAGTTAAATAATGAATTAAAGCAGAGGAAATTTTGAATAATTTATGCCTATGACATTTTTTGGTAAAATTAATAGTTTAGCTGCAAGAGCAAATTCTATTTGATCGCGATCGGTCGCATCTGCATTGATATGAAACTGCATAGTAGCCAGGATTTTGACAAATATTTTTTTGTGCTGTCACCACAGAAATGTCTGTGGCTGTCACCACGCTGTCACACTCGGAGAACCGCATGGAACGTCATCTACAGTGTCATGAACGAATATAAATCTGTCAGAATTTGAATTAGCTTTTTAAACTTGACATTTCGTAGAAGTGGTATCAACCTAACATTTTCTATACCGAAATATAACCATTTTTGATTTTTTTTAAATACGTATTTCTCAAAAAGCAACACAAAAACGTTGATGTCACTCCTGCCGAAAACTACATAGCGCGACTCGCTCACATGCGACGATGACGCTCCGCCATCGGTGATGCGCCGCATCACCGCTCGTTGTGCTTTTCCGTACTTTCGGTACTTGTGAGATAAACAACTATTATTCTGATGACAGTAGGTAGTGTCAAATGCTGATACTTTGACAATACCTTCGATTGATACTATTGACTATCAAAATATCTGTCAAATCCTGGCTAACTAGTTTAATTTTAATGCAGACACGATTTATCCCAGTCAAATAGATTCTCATGCAGCTAAACTATTAATTTTATATATTGTATGATAAAGTCATGTGCCTGGCCACATCAGATTTTTTTTTTCGGCATGATTACAATACTTTATCTTACTGCGTATGATAAAGTAACAAGAATAAAAACAGTTCTAAAACAGTCGCTAGTTCTAAATAAACATTAGTTATTATACCAAAATTATAAAAAACTTAAAAAATGTATTTCAATTTATAAAAAATAGATTTAAACGAACCATTTAGTATCACTGGCATTGACTAATATTTGTCATAAAAGTTAAAACTAAAAAAAATAAAAAAAAATTCAAGGTGTTGACTGTGACTTATATTTGAATATAATTTTTACTTCTAAACAACACTTCCAAATAAAGCTATTCGATAATAATGAAAATAAAATGAAAAAACTTTACTCTTATCACAAACTCTTATATTCTGCATCGCTCGGTATATGGCACCGAAATTTACATATTTGATGACTATTGCCGTTTTGGTTTGATACAGGCCGCCAACTTTTATAAAGAATAAAATTTTCTGGGAAATAGATAATAAAAAAAATTTCCATATGATGCGGACTTTCCTGGACACACTGCATATAGGTATATATTGCATTTGGAAAAAGATAAATTAGGGCAACCGACAAGATCACTCATAAAGAAGTTAAATGGTTATTTTGCTTCATATCCTCAAACGTTTGCAAACTGGATAGATTATCTGTTAAGTTGTCAATATCTTTAACTGTACCTATACCTTCTTTTTATCTCACTGCAGGCTAGCTTGTCACTGTGCGATAAATTCGTAGCAAACATTACTTTAGTCAGTAATGTTGTAAATAATCGATTCAGACCGTGGATACATCACTTCTTGGTGTGTATGGTGTGTGTATCTTGGTGTATATCTTGGTGTATTTCTGGTGTATGTTGCCCGCACCATTGTCTGTAATTGTTGTCATGGATATATACCATGAGTACAACTTAATATGAACTTCCAACCACTGAAGTGAGTAGATAATAATCATAACTCCCTACACAGCAAGGGTTGCTTAAATTTTCAACACTGTGGGTAATAAAAGAGAGTAGTTAGTTCTTTGAAACCATGTATATACGTACAGCTTGTTTTGATCCAGTGAATAATTGCGTAAAGTTACACATTTAAGAAGAATTTCCAATTTCTTCCTGATTCATTCAATTTTTACATATGTCGCGTCGTCGCATGATGGTGATTCTAATAATCCGAATATATTCCTACCGTAATCGGTTGTACATATAGAACGGTCAAAAACTACATATTGAAATAGTTTTGTAGTCGGGTTCAATCTGGTTTTTAGTTTTAGGAACTGTATCTAACTACCATAATCCGAAGCATAATATTTCATAAATGGTTCTTGCAACAGAAGCTGTGTAGCATTTTATATGCCAATGCTCATCGCATCTACCGTGATAATCACTCTTTGAATTAAATTTCATCAGAACCTCTAGCATAAACTTGTACTTTCGTACTAAATACCTACTTTAAGGAGTTGTCAGATTATGCAAAACACACTAAACAAACTACATAATCAATTTCTCTCTCATCCCAAAGTAACTATTGAGTTTGGCTCTAACGTAAAATTCTGAAACACTGAAATATAATCCTTAAACGAAGTTAAGAGTTTTATTTTAAACACCCCAAGATGCTTAAAATAATGTCACTAATCTTAAAAATTACCCATTAATTTGAATCTGAATTCTTAAAACTAGGTACTTAACAGTAGTATACTATCCAGTATCCACTGATGTCCTATATTTACTTTCATCAAGTTAGAATGTGAATTAAAAAGAAAACACGTACTCAAATTATTACAGCACGACACATTGGGTTCCATAGTACATTATTAATCATACATGCTATTTTAAGCGACAAACGACTACTCTCCGGTGCATGTGAACGTTGAATTATTAAATGTTAAATACCCGGTAAATTAGCAGCAAAAACAAGTCCATATGTAACATTATGTATTTTTATTGCCAATGTTTAGTTTTATTACTAATATTGCATTGTGTGTAAATTTTGATTCCTATATTTGTTGACTATATGTGGACCTAAACCAACATCAATTTCGATATTGTGCATGGGAATTCTACACAGTAAAAAATAAATTTAATTTGACGTAACTACACACGGAAAAAATTGCAGGATTATTCAAGTAAATTATGAACCACACTATACTTAATGTTAAAATACAAAAGTAATCTAATACTGCAACTATTTGCCGACGTTTACCAATCTGCATGCATTATTGTAAAGAGCCCACGTAAAATTGAAATTGAAAGTATTGGGCGTTTGTGCAGTTGGCGGATGCTCTATGTGTGTTTACATTTTGTCAGGTAAAACCGAGAAAAATTTAATTTTATAGTGACTCTATAGGGCTCTAGACTGTCTTCCTCCCGCTGTTGTTAGGAGCGAGAACTCCTAACAACAGCAACTACACTAACGATAAAATAAACCCTATCTATGAGGCCTTGTTATTGGTTGTATTAGCCACTCCTACAGGTCCAGGGTATGTGAGTGGTTATCTTGTATTTTGTCTACGTAATACTTATCTTATAATAAACATAAACCGTAAACAAACAGAAAAAAAATCCTAAAACTGGACCTAAAACAGCGCGCTGATGCAATCGCTTTAGGCACTTACAAAATACAATGATTCCGGGTAGTGGGCCCCCTAGCCCAGGCAAACTAGCATTTGACTCATGTAACACGTATGAATGATTGTATATGTAAACATACGAACATATAGAGTTGAAAATTCTTTTCTCCGGGGTGTGATAAAGTTTGTTTTAGTTTTTTTAACCTGGTTCCATTTAGGATATTATTCGTTATTTTTGTTATTGCTTCGACAATTCTCTTGGGCAATATATAATATGTGATATAGTCGGAGAAATAAGTATTGTTTTCGGTCTGGTAGACTATTTTTAGTCTGATGTTCACTCCTGTTGAGAATATTGACTCATTAGAAAAATATGTTTATTTAATAATTATACTCACAATCATACATATATAATAATTACTTGACATTTCTAGATTTGGCTACTTAGATATTCTGCATTCTCCATACTTACAATAATGTACTACAATATATGCAATATGCATGTATAAACTACGATAATAAGTGTGTATTTTTAATAAGCATTTATTATGGTACTGCAATTTAGTGACATTACAGTGGAAACACGTGAAATAGGAAGAAAAAATACAATGAAAATCAACGCTATCAAGATAATGACTATTTACAACAAGAAGTATGTACTAGTATGTTTTGTTTTTAATGTGACTATCAGGAAACAAACAATCAAATAATACAATGCGTCAGATCCATCCGACGCAGGTTAGTGAACGTCTACCATTGTGCTCCATTCAACAAAAAATACCTAAACGTCATCCGTTTTACCTACGGGTAATGATTTTTCATTATTTCTATTGCGGAACAGAGAAGTCATCACTATAGCATGCTATGTACAGAAATGCAGGAAGGCTGGTTTATTGATGAAAAACTGCTTATAAACAAAAAGTACTTTTCTATAACACTGGAGTACAAAAAAATATTTTTGCAGCGGGAGATTTTAAGCGATTGTGAAACATGCAATAGCAGTGATTGCCCAGTATGTAATTGGTTTGTCTAATTGATGGAGTCGGCATAGAGTATTTTAACAACTGGAGTTCTTATAATACTGTATGCTGGGTCATTCTGTTAAATGACACCACCTCAGTGCTTCAGGAATTAAAAATGATGTACATATTAAATTTTGGAATCAGGAATTAGAACCAAAATATTAAGATAATTTCATATTATTTCTTAAATTAGGCTGACAACTATTTTGTTTCTAAATAAGTACACTACAACACTACCTACATTACCTTTTTGTAAAAGGATACCTTGTCTTTTACTGAAATTCTGAACATCCTCGAAAGTAATAGCGGGCCATTAAATCAAAATTTATATTTAATTTATTCTTTGGGCAAAATAAAAAACTAACTAAGAACTACTTATTTAAGTTTGATAAAAATAAGCACGATAATTTAGAAATAATTCATACTATTATTATTTATCCCAAAATTGCAGGTCTCTTTCGCTTTCAAATCGTGAGAAAGATTCACCATGCGTATAGTGGCAAATATAGATAACTTATTAACATTGATTCCTTATTTTTAAAAAGCTTTGAAATAGACTTTTTGGTATAAAGTTCAAATGCTGCCCCTAATTTTTATCCTTATCACGACATCGATATTTCTTACTTGTTAACCTATGTCGGTCATTGATTTTGATAGAAATATTACGCATTTTACAACATATTTTTTGCCATTTGACATTTTTTGAACACAAAACAATTAAAAATATCTCCAGTTATTTTTTAAGAGTCGCAATTTTTAAGATTTTGTGCTATAGGGGGCATTTTACGTTTAAATTTACAAAAATTGTCCTGATCACGTTTTTTTTGTTTTTTTTTTCTTTTTGTCAGACTTACTTAAAACAACTGAGCTCGGAGTCGCATTTGGCAGAGAGAAATCTATCGAAAATATCTATTAGAGTGTTATTGATAAATTTCATTTTCCCTGAGTTACAAATATTTTCGTTATTGCCACTTAAAATCATAAGTAAAAATTTGATGTGGCCAGGCATATGAGTTTACCACACAATACATAAAATTAAGAGTTTAGCTGCATGATAATCTATTTGATTGAGATAAGTCGTGTCTGCATTAAAATCAAACTAGTTAGCCAGGATTTGACAGATGTTTTGCAACTATTGACAGTAGGTATTGTCAAAGCATCAGCATTTGACACTACCTACTGTCATTAGAATAAAAATATTTGTCAAATCCTGGTTTCATATCAATGCACATGCGACCGATCTCGACCAAATAGAATTTGCTCTTGTAGCTAAACTATTAATTTTATCAAAAAATGTCATAGAAATTTCCCCTACTTTAATTTATAACTTAACTTTATTGACGAAATTACAGAAATGGCTGCGCATTTGCAAAATCATTAAAAAATGCTAAGAGTAAACAATGTAAACATCCATTCCTTGGGACCTTTTTGAACCAAAAGCTTTCAAAAGCTTTTCACCTCTAAGTTTGGTCATGAAACTTGTAAATATGAAGATTCGTCCCGATACCTTTCGTAGTTTCTCCGGAATCGTGGCCAAAAAAATCGGGTACACACCACAGACGCACACGCACGCCCATGCGCACGTGCTCACGCACACACCCCGCACGCACGCACGCCCATAGACTTGCTGGCAATCATCACAATATAATTTCGGAAAAAATTACAGTTCAAACCACAATATAAAATTATAAATTACATCGATTTTATAAATAAAACGAAAATATAAAAATAAACTAATACTTGCTTTATGGTATCACTTGATATGGTGAATATACAGATACGTCCCCACGAAGAATGCAATAACGTTTTTAAAAGAATGTATATCACAATCCAAATTTATATCTATTATTAATCTATCTCATACCTGGGATAATAGCAACATCAAAGATATAGTTGATTTTTTCAGTGTAGTTTTAAATTCTTTTTCAATTCAAAAACAACGTTTATCGATAAAACGATAGCTTAGAATAGCCATGTAGTCCAATCAGCAGTAGGTCAGCATAAAATATGATACAGGTATAACTAAATATGAATATACGGACATACCGTATCATACGCACATATCGTAATGATGAAATAATCAATATATTACTAGGTGATATACAGGCGGGAAGAAAATTTAAAATAAGAAATAAAAATTACAGCTACAACCTGGATTTGAACCGAGGACCTTTGAGTCGCTTTGTGACCTTTATGTTAGCACAATGCTCTTACGAACTAAACTATTGGGGCATACGACATATGTTAGGGAAAATTGTCATATCACGGTTAAGAAAGGTCACTGGTTTAAATCCAGGCTGTGGCTGTAATTTTTAATGTGTTTAACATTTAATGTGTAACATCTATGTCTATCATGTCTATACATGCATTATAAAATTTGGTCCACTATTAAATTTCACTGCTATTATTTCGCGTGGCCGATGCTTTTCAACCGTATTAGGTAAGAATTGATGTTTGTGCGAACAATTCGTGTCTCTAAAATATACATCTTTGTATTAAGTGGCAACATATATAATGCTAAAGGAACCAATAAACGTGTAAAAAGTAAAAGGTTGGCGGTTTCTGATATGCGTTCTTCTGAAGATGTTTTATGTAAATAGCTTGTTTTTATCAGATTTTTGCCAAAACTAGTATCCTTTATTTACTAGCGTACATTTGAATACATGCAACAGAAGAAACTTCGTAACCTTCTGATGGATATTTTGGAGATAATGAAGCTTTTACTGCAAGTTATTGTTTTCTTATTCAAAAATTGTATCGTCAATCATGTTTTGAAATACTTGGGACGCAGAAGCACATAGATACGTTATTATCCTCACATGCTCCTGATAGTCGGTGGCGTTAGTGTAAAAATATTTCAGTGCCGGATACCAGCAACAAATTTTGCACACATCTTGTACACATATTAAGGTTTAAAAAACCACCTGGAGACACTCTCCTGGTGGTCGAGATCATCCCTTGATGACGTCATCAAAATAGCGGAATTAAGTATATTGTTATCGCACGCATCTTCGTACATTTTTTACCAATTTTGAATTTTAATA
Source organism: Melinopterus prodromus (assembly GCA_964023965.1). NCBI lineage: Eukaryota > Metazoa > Arthropoda > Insecta > Coleoptera > Scarabaeidae > Melinopterus > Melinopterus prodromus. The sequence continues at coordinate 30,030,119 of OZ030392.1, forward strand.
TATTATTTTAAAGCTCAAGTAACGCTCTTTAAAAAATGTTATATTAAATTTTTGTGCATGAAGGGTGGTTTTCGCACAAACCTCTAAATTTCAGGTTGTAAAACCGTACGGAAATATTTTTTACATTAGTTGCTTAGTATGGCAGTATTTATAACAAACAATATTGATTTGTTTTCCGGATTTTTCAAAAATATTTCTACTCTCATTTTTGGTCACGAGAAAACTGCACTTTTCTGGTAAAAAAAACATCTTGTTTGGATTTTATATGGAATTATTTATTGGAAAACAAATAGTTTGCACGTATGAGAACCGTGTAATTGGGTCCAATAACAAAGAAGTCTACGACCATATATTTCCAATTTTTCATGAAGAAGTAGATGCCCGTCTATTGCTTAACGTGTGGTACCTTTGCAGGACACCTTTGAAGGACATACCAAAATTACCATTAAAACAGCAAACAGCGGTGTAGTTATCATTGCGATGTACGCCTGTTCTAAGTTAGATAAAGTAGAGGAATTATGGATTAAATATGGAACAGGAAAACATCTGCAAATCTTCCAATGAACCAAATGCAGAAAAACGTTCACCTGGGGTATCAAACCTGCTTCCTTTGTTTCATGCTTTTACAGGGGCAGACACTGTTTCAAGTTTTGGAGGTATCGGCAAACCCACTGCGTGGAAAAAGTGGATGGCATTTATAGAAGTAGACGAAGCTTTGGTGAATTTCTAAATATGCCTCACATAGTCTCTATCACATCACGAGCATGCTTCTTCAACGTTTCGTGGTTCTTATGTTCATTCATCAAGCTCAGCTAAAACTGTAAAGGAAGCAAGGCGAATCTAATTTTGTCAATTTAACAGCTCTATTAAAAACATTCAGCCTACGTGTGAGGTTTTATTAAATCATCTTGACAGGACAATACTTCAATGTGTTGTATGGATAAATTGCGTTCAACGTGATGCAGAACAGGCAGATCCAAACCATTGGGGATGCAAGAAAATTGGCGATAATTATGTGCCTCTTTGATCGACAAATCCAGACATTTCAATGGAAAAACTACAGGAGCTAATCGCATGTAAATGTACGGAAAGCTGCACATCAAGATGTCGTTGTGTAAAAAAGTGCATTCAGTTACACAATGCTCTGCAAATGAGAAGGGCGATGAGAAGCGAATTAAGTTTTTGTAAATACAGAATTCTTGTTACAACATTTGTCTTATTATTTTTTGCCTTAAAGGTTGTATCCAACACTGTGCAGTAATACGTACATCATAGTGAAATACCTCATTTTATGAAAAGCTGGGTTAGTTTGGATTATTTCGTGACAGCCGGTGGCGGTGGCCGGTGGCGATTTATGAAATGAATATGCTTTCCGCTAAGTGGCGTATTTCATGACATCTACATTAGTCGTATGTTTATAGAGGTTAACAGAAGTTTGCAGCGGTTTAGTGGGGGCCAAAAAAAGTATTAACATTTCAAAATGTGTTTGGATACGTTAATACCAAATTGTCGTACGGAGATATTTTTTACATAAACTTAATTGCTTATAGCAATACTGAATTGCTTATAGCAATACTGTTCAATTCCAAGAACTTACTGGAATTTAGAGGGTTGTGCAAAAACTACCTTTCGTACAAAAAAATTAAATAAAACCTTTTTTAAAGAACGTTACCTGAGCTTTAAAAGCACATAGTAAAACTGAAAATTGGTTAAAAATTAACATGCGATAACATAATTCGCTACTCTGACTTAAATCCGCCATTTTGACGACGTCATAAAGGGATGATCTTGACCCCCAGGAGAGTGTCTCCAGGCGGTTTTTTAAACCTTAATATGTGTACAAGCTGTGTGCAAAATTTGGTGCTGGTATCCAGCACTGAAATATTTTGGTGCCTAATGTTGTTAACGCCACCGACTATGACGTATTTTCAGACAAATAACTTGAAAATGCCAACTCGTACTACGATATGTAGACCTTTTTTTTTGTAGAGAATTAAATGATTTTCCCTTAGAGATATTGTTAAATAACCAAAGTCGGTCATATTTGCCCATGAATAACTCGAGACGCAGACCCGATCTCGATGACTTTTTGCAAATTATTTGTAATGTCGAATGAAAGGTGTATGCAAAAGTCTGGCTACGTTTAAATTTTAGTAAATAAGTTTATTTGACTAATTTCACTGGACTACCCCTCGGATGAAATTTTAGTCTGTGGTGGCTTTAGACGCTTCTAATACAAAATATTGTGTGTGTAGTGAGTCGAACTCCTTGCACCCGCGCTAGTCGCCCAAGAATTAGAACTTGAACGTCTAAAACTGAGAACTCAAGCGATTGCGAATAGAACTTGCCCTTCCTTACTTTTTATCGACAACGCTAGAGAATGTTCCCGAATTTAGCTTCTATTAGAAAACAATATTAATTATTTGTAGTTTTTATGATATGGAATAAAGGATTGTTAATGCTTAATGTTTGTTCAACAAGATAACAAACGAATTTAAGCAAACGATCTTAACATGCGGAAAGGATGTATTGTTTTAAAAGGGGAGTATATTACGCGCCACAGTGAATCGCCTATAATAATCTAGGCGGACAAGTCATTTCTAAGATTCAATTAATTATTGGTCACATGTTATAAACAATTATATATAAACACAGTTATAAACACATGTGATGGATTTTAGTTTAGAGGGTAAGTACTTTCTTATTTCACTTCAAGTTAGTTTCAAATAACACACTATGTGGTGTAATAATTCTGTTGAAAAAGATCGAAAATATATTTTTTATCCACGTTTATTCAATATAATAATTTAAACATTTATCTTTTAAATTACATAAATTTGAATACCACATTTTGCCACACTTTTGCTACTTTGACATGTCTTCTCGATTTCAAAATTGGAGTTTTTTGAAGAATGGCGAGAACATGGGAAAGAAGAACAAAATGCTCGTCTAATGGATTATATCAGTTACAAAGTTAATGTTGTAGATAAAAAAATGATTCACTGAAGCGCATTCAGTCAAAAGTTGTTTGGTGTGTTGTTTCGTCCAGATTGCCAGGGCTGCATCGAATAAAATTAAAACTAATAAGTTTTCTTTTCGAAAATAATGTTTTATTTCAAATTAATTATAAATTATGTACATTCCTTAAGCTTTATATTTAATGTCAAAGATATTTTGTTTTGTTATTATTGAGTAAATACTTACTATAATCAATAAATAATCAAAGCGCACTATAAAATATTTTTGTCCAGCTACCTTCTTCTAGGCGATTCGCTGTTGCTAATTGATTTACAAAAACATTTATCTTGTGATTGCAGATAGGTACATATAATATTATCATATTTACAACAACATAAAACAACACACTGCTAATTGATTTTTAATATCATTTTTAGTATGTTATCTGGGATAATATAGTATTATAATCATACAGTTTCAGAATTTTTGTTGAAGATCATATTCATAATGTTTAGTGTTAATATCTAGTTATATATAAAATACATGTTGATTGGTGATATAGAAAAATAATAACAAGAATATCTGTGTCTTCATCAATTGTATATAAAACGGTCATTATTAGTTACGACTTTCTTTACTATATTATCGCTGATCCACCGCAATATCCGAGAAACATACTTTATTTATCAACTTCCTCCAAAACCACCGGATTATCAAATGATTTAAAAAATATTTTTAACGAGTTCCCAGGTGTAAGATTAACACATTTGCAAAGTTTCAGATTTTTTTAATTATACTTTATTTTTCAACCACCTCAAACACTACCCTATTAATACTTAAAATTTTATCTCCTATTTATATGTCTTTATAAGTACAATACTATCACATTTAGATGAATTCTAATTATTAAATGAACATTAAGCGTTTCAACCCCCTCAAAACAACCCCTTAAGGTTTAGATTTGTTTCACTATTTTTCTAGTTGCCAAATTATTATTTTCAGTTCATATAAGTGAAAAAAAATAATTTTGTCTAGTTAAAAGTTGCACATGAATCACTGTGCGCGCCCGTGAATAACTATCCAATAAAACTATACCCACATAATCCATACATTTCATCCGAGAAATTCAATGATCGGAAGCTTTCTGATTTTGTATCCGATTTTGCATCTGGATAGTTTTTAACAAACAACTTGAAATTTGGGTTTTATATGAGACTTTTTTTCGCTGTTAGGTTTTCAGTGTTTGCACATGGCTTAATTATATATCTATAATATACTCAAGTAAAAAATATACGTACGATGAATGTGGTTCAGTGTACTGTACTGAACAATAAGACACTCTGTATCCATAACCGGGTGTCATCCTTTTTGCCAGTGTTTCTGGTCTGAACCGGAATATCATCGGATAAGTTGGACCGTAATGGCAGGGTGTCATAATCATTTCCGGTAGCGGTGCGGGATCGCAAAATTATTCATGGTGACGTACGTTGAGCGGCGAAGGATGCGCGTTCCAGGACGCCGAACGGTGCCCCCGAGACTCCTTTGTGCCATCGGATAAAAAGTCCATCCCGGTGGAGAACCGTCGTCAGTCGACCTGGGCTACGCGACGCTACGCCAAGGCAACAGTCGTCGTTTACTTTTTTTTGCTCCATCGGAGACGTTCACGTATGTCCCATCGAGAAGGAAATACGTCAAACCTACTTATTTTTCTCTGTTTTTGGGAAATGCCAAATAGTCCACGTCAAGTCTGAGAACAATATTAGAGTATGATTGTTTTCTGTTTGTTGGGTGCTTTTAACTAGCAAATACTTTATTTTTTTGCCTCAGCCATGTCAACATCTAGAATTAATATTTGAAAAACATTGTAAATTATTAAGTTTGCAAGACACATCGTTCATTGAATACTAGTTATTATTATTTGGGAAGTAGAACTGCGGTCATTGATATTGAAATACACTGTCAAAGCTATGGTATAGTACAATTTCTAAAAGCATGACCTTATTAAACTTAAGTGGTAAATAGAGTTTAATGTGTTCTCGTTAAAATGACAAGATATGTGCATTCGCCTTTTAGCAGAGCAAGAATAGTTGCATTATTTGATGAGGGGATATGGAATCATCAAACTTCAGTTATTGTCATTCGAATTGTAAATTTGTTTGAACAAACAGGCAGTATTGAGCGGAGACTGGTTGACCTTGAGTAACTAACTACACGTTGTAATAGAAAGAGAACAGTCACTGCTGGCCGGAAGTTATTTTCAAAGAACGTAAAAGAGAATAGTTTCAACAACCACTATTCGAAGAAGACATTCAACACATAACTTCTGGCTTACAGTGGGCACTGGAGCGCATAGATTGGCTTTTGCGTCAGTAGCGTAACGTCTTTTTTACGGATGAAGCAAGGATTGGTTTGCTGAGTGACAGTCGACGTCAGAGGGTCTGGAGGGGACTGGGACTACTTGAGAGATTGGCTTTGACCAGAGAATTTGTTCCTTATCAAGGTGGAACAGTTATGTTTTGGTGAGGTATAATCTATGAGTGGCGAACGGCTCTTATTCCCATATACCTTGTCTCACGAGAGGTGCGAATTACTCCTCGATTTCGGCTGTTATTTTGCGCATACGTGGCAAACCATCTGATGCGTTAGAACGAGACAGCACGCTATTTCATGCGTCTGCTCTTACGATTTAAAGCAATGAGTAATTCGCACTGTCGTGGCACATGTCGTTCATAAAACCATGCCAGGTCCCTAGCTTATACGTTGAAAATATTATCCTTCCTATTGCAAAATGAAATAGGTGCAAATGTCATATGATGATGATGATGATGATGCCAGTCCTCACCCCACAAAAGTAGTAGAAGAAAACAATATTCGGAGAATGATCTGGCCAGCATGCGCTCCAGACCTAAATGCAATTAAGCATTTATGGGATAATTTTAAACCAAAATGTTCCGCCTATTACTCTTCAGGAGCTAACATTAGCTTTTCAAGAAGAATGATATAACATAATACAAGAAATCATTAATGCTTGAATCGTTTCAATGCACATACTTGTCCATGTATTGCTGGAGAATAGAGGTGGACATACTGGATACTAATGCGTTAGGTCGGGTAAGTTACTTTGCAAAGTCAAAATCATTATGTCAATATTTTTTTGCTATTTTTTTGCTTTTTCTTTTGCTATTTTTTACCGAAATATCAATTTTTTTGCTTTGTTAGTTTTGAGATACCGAGGCGCCGCGCCGCTGACGTGCCGGCAACTCAGCGGCGCACTATGTCCAAACAAGCGAATTTAAAAAATGTCAAAAAAGATTTTTTTTGCTTTGTTAGTATACGAGATATAGGGGGATGCGCCGCTTACGTGACGGCAACTCAGCGGCGCACAATGTCAAAACAAAAGAGTATGAAAAATGTGACTCGCCTATATTTGATATATTGATTTCCGGGTGGAAACCGCGTTGAGGACTTTACAGCAGTCGACGTTTCGCGCTCTGTTGCAAGAGACATCTGCAGGGCTAAGTTATCAAACCAAGTGCTAAGTGCTCTTCTTAGCACTTGGTTTGATAACTTAGTTGACTGCTTCAAAGTCCTCAACGCGGTTTCCACCCGGAAATCAATATATCATTGACTCAGACCGCGGAAGTCTACAATCTAGATAGCCTATATATGTTTGCTCCATTTGTTCCACAACAACTTACCGACACAAACTTATGTTCCGTGGTTTTAATGGAACATTAGCTATATTATTGCAGTTTTTGATTAAAATTTGTATCCTAAGTGTTCTGACAACCATTTTGCTTTTTTTATAAATTTTTTTGAGAAATGCCTAACTCAACAGCTACAAAGTTACTAAACATCTAGTTTCATTTAAAGTATGCATAATAAATCATTAATATTAAGTATTTAGTTACCATGACGAATTCCAACAATCAGACAAAGTTTGATTAAGTACCAATCGAAAATAGTTTAAAATTTGTATTAAATATCTGTGGTCTAATCTAATTATTTAAAGAATATTAATGTATTCTTGGTTCTTGGGTAGTATTTTCGCACACTTAACACAGTAATAACTAATAAAGTTACAGTAATACTGTCATAAGATGCAATAACTAAATAAAATGGTTACTGAAATAATTATTATCTATCGAGTTTACAATTCTCAATAAAAGGTAGGTCAGTACGTGCTCATATTTGCCGGTCGGGTTAATGTGTTTAAGTCTTCGGATTCTCGGTGGACATATGACATCATTTCTACAGAAATTATTTGATAACGCTCCCTTATTCCTTATGTTTATCGTAGTTGTGATTCCCCCATAAAATTTCTCCTCATGTTCCACTGGTAAGAAATCAAACAGGGTCAAATCAGGCAATCTAGTTTGCCAGAGCGCTTGACTACATAAACAATTTAATGTGTTTTATAAATATTGATTAAACAATTTGTGGAGCAGTGGAACAATTTTAAACATGCTCCTACATGAAGAGAAGAATTATTACATTTGTGAGATTGTTGCATTTAGTCGTACCATGTAGATATTTAATATTCTTTTATGAATTGTTGTGTTGTATGTCAATATCGAATTAGATGGTTAATAACTTTTTACTAATTTATAGATAATTTGAAGTATGTTAAGACATACAGGGAGTCCCATTTCCAATTTAACTTTTGAGACATTTAGCATACCTTCAGTTATTCGGGATAAGTCATATAAGAATCGCAAATCAATAATAACTGTCAAAAAGTCCGCTATTTTTACTATGCAATTGAGTTTTTTGTTTCCTTAATCCTTGTAAGTTACCTGAGAATATTTTTTTGAAAAATTCAGGCTTTTGACATTATTTTCAGAATAACTCGGAAACAGTTGATAACAGTTGATAAGCCTAATACAAGTTGTTGACAAAACGATAAGGATACAAATCTTAATCAAAAACTTCAATAATGTTCGACTAAAACCATGGAACATAGTATTGGTGTATTGGTACGTCGTTGTAGAACATTCTTTATATGTATATGAAAATATTTTCTTTCTGTGGAGCGAATGATTCTCCACAACTTTTCTATATGGAAGAATCGTTTATTTTTTAAGACCATTAATGTACATTGTATTTAGCCACTCTGTATATATATATATATAGCAAAGCAAAACAAAGTTTTTTGGTAAAAAATTAGTAGAAAAATATGGGATTCTCACATTTTTCAAATTAATTTGCTTTTACATAGTGCGCTGCTGAGTTCCCGGCACGTCAGCGGCGCACCCGTATATCTCGGACACTAACAAAGCAAAAAATACATTTTTGGCAAAAAATTAAAAAATATAGGCCGCTCATATTTTTCCAATTCATTTGTTTTTACAAGTGCGCCGCTGAGTTGCCGCACCTCATGTCAGCGGCGCACTCCTACATCTCGGATACTAACAAAGCAACAAAAACAATATCGGTAAAATATTAGCAAAAAGATTAAGGCTGCACACATTTTTCGAATTCACTTGTTTTTACATAGTGCGCCGCTGAGTTGCCGGCACGAAAGCGGTGCACTATGTATTAGCAAACAAATATAGCTGCTCACATTTCTCCGCTGGCGGCTAATTTCCTAATTTCAAATTTGGTTTTCATTTTGTTTAATTTTTAATATGTTTAATTTTTAATGTTTAATTAATTTGGCGTATGTACTTATTATTCGCTGCTGTTCTTTTTTGCTGGGTCTGTTGGGTCTGGGTGGAAGAGCAGGATTAACTTCCTGAACCTACACCTATTAACCTCATTATAATATGTTGACTTGCACTATGCATATTTTTGTGTTTGAGGTTAATAAAAGCTATTATTATTATTATTATTTGTCAAATTCATTTGTTTTGACATAGTGCGCCGCTGAATAGCCGGCACGTCAGCGGCGCCTCGGTATCTCGAAAACTAACAAAGTAAAAAAATACCAAAAGAAAAAATAGCAAAAAAATATAGGCCGCTCACATTTTTCAAATTCATTTGTTTTGACATAGTGCGCAGCTGAGTTGCCGGCACGTCAGCGGCGCACCCCTATATCTCGGATACTAACAAAGCAAAAAAATATTTTTTGGCAAAAAATTAGCAAATAATTAACATGAAAATATAGGATGCTCACATTTTTCAAATTCATTTGTTTTGACATAGTGCGCCGCTGAGTTGCCGGCATGTCAGCGGCGCCTCAGTATCTCGAAAACTAACAAGGCAAAAAAATCGACATTTTGGTAAAAAAATAGCAACAAAATAGTAAAAATATATGGATATAATGATATTCATTTTGCAAAAGTTGCGCCGCTGACTTGTCCGACCTTAATGCGTTTAATCTTTGTAACATATTTACTTTATCATACGCGGGTCCAAAGGAACTTGATGTTTCCTCCAAGCATTTTTCAAGCATTTTGCAAAACAGCCCCCATTTTTGAAATTTCGTGAAAATAGTTAAATAATAAATTAAAGTAGAGGAAATTTAGTATAATTTATGTGTATGACATTTTTTGGAAAAATTAATAGTTTAAATGCATGAGCAAATTCTGTTTCATCGAGATCGCTCGTACTACATTAAAACTAGTCAGGATTTGACAGCTATTTTTATCTATTGACAGTTGTATCTGCACATCAGCATTTGACACTTTTTTGGCAAAATTGATAGTTTAGCTGTTGGAGCAAATTCTATTTTTTCATTTGATGTGTCTGCATTAATATAAAGTTAGCGAACGAATTTTAAATAACAATATGTCTCGTTCACAAAACTAACTCACGTTTTGGCAAATTATTAAATTAAAAACAAAAAAGGCTATTTTGGGACGATATCAAAATCTCACGTGACGTAGGATCGTTTTCCCCCTTTATCGCGTTTTACGTCTATAAAAAGTCTATCCTTAATTGTTGATAGGTAATCAATTAAGATTTCCTATTTGAGGCGTAGAACTGATGATTTTCCGGATGATTGATTTTCCGGAATGATTGTCGAAATATGCGATTTTACTTTTACTAAATATAGGAAAAGAAAGCTTCAACGTTGTTATATCAAAAGAAATTTGGAAATTTGACTATAGTATGAAACGCCATTAGAAACATTTTCCATTTTATTTTTTTAATGAATTATTATGCATTCTGGCATAATAAATAAAAGAGCTAAACTATTACTGCTTAGGTAATAACCACAGAGTAAATACAATATTTAATGTGATTTGGAATAATTACGCATAAACGTAATACTTAGCATCGTATACATAGCGTTAGTAATAGCACAACATAAACTTCGCTACCGTAATCGTCTCTTGGTATCCATTGTTGCCCATTACAGAAGGAAATTGATACTAAACGGCATACTGCACAATTCAAATATAAAGTAAAATCGCACATCTTGCATTATGCTAATGGTATAGTGCGCTAATGGCTTTCTGAACTATAAACATAAATCCTTAGGGTACAGTAAGTACAACTGGCTGGTTCGGGCTCCGTCAACAAAAATACATAAATATCTAGCAGTTTATGGGTAATAGCGCGATTCGGCTGTCAATAAAGTTAAACTGTGTTCTTTTACGATGCACCCGAACGAGCAGCACGGAATCAATGATACCGGGTTGAATTTCAGGCGTGGGAAAATCCCTGCTAAATATAGATGGCGACCTTTCCCAGTGACGAAATTATGGTGCCTGAACACAAACAACGGAAAATTAGCGATCGTCATCTGACAATTCCTCCAGATCAGGGGCTTCCAACTCTGTGCCTTCCCGCGCTATGGCATGGCGCCCGCCGACCGACTTTTGTGTGCCCGTCACTACCCGACCGCAATTGTCATTTTTATACCCCCACATTTAATGTGGTGAGGGTATATTGAGTTTGCTACAACATTTGTAACAGCTTTAAGGCTTTAAGACTTATATACAGTGTGTCTAGGAAAGTCCGCATCATATGCCAACCTTTTTTATTATCCATTTCTCAGAAAATTTTATTCGTTATAAAAGTTGGCGGCTTGTATGAAACCAATACGGCCATACTCAAATAAGTAAATTTCGGTACCATATACCAATTCTTACTTTTATGACTAATATTAGTCAATGCCAGTGACACTAAAATGTTAGATTTAGTCTATTTTTTGGAAATTTGAATACATTTTTTTACATTTTTGATTATTTTGGTATGGTAACTAATGTTTATTTAGAACTGGCGCAAAATTACTCATTTACTTGACCCTGTAGATAGTAATAGATCATACAATAACTAATACATGAGCGTGACTTAGTTTTAAGTCAATTAATATTAATGACTTTGGATATGTTTATAATAATAGTAGGTATCCATCTACAGAAAAGCGATTACCTCGATGTTACTGATATTTTGTAATATTTTGATATTTTGGTAATTTGGTTGTCCGGGTGCCTTCCATGCAATCTTTTAAAATTTTCTGAAACAGATTTTTCTTTCAGAACAGTGATTTTTTTATAACCAAACTACATATTTCTCCGTAAAATTCAATTTTCAACCTTCAATTGTTGCTGAATTATGACGCCGTCGATCATTTTTTTCGACATATTTTTCTTACTGATTTGAGTAGATTTTTTATTCTCCTAAATCCTATTCCCTCATTTAAAAAAAATTGTGAGAAACAGTAAGTTCAAATTGCTGGACTCAAAAGTTTCGCAAGTTTTCACAAAAAGTGAGATCAGTATGTCAAAATGAGTGATTTCGGAATTATTTAAAAAAATTTGCCAGCTGGACCCCATATCCTAGATACTTCAAAAGCATCTCTCGAGCAAACGTCCAACTTTCACCTGAACTGTTGAAAGTATGTTCACAAATGTTTAAATATTTACTGCAATTCTGTAAGAGATCAAAATATATAATAAAGTAGAGGACGTCCGTCATGCGAAGTGAAGATATAGATGTAGGAAAATAATTAAAAGTCTCCTTTTGCTTTGCAGGCTGAAACATTTATTTACTACAGACATGTTTCGGCATCGCTGCCATCATCGGTGTATGTAATATTAAAAAAGTCGCAATGTTGGCATAAATAGAGCATGGTCGAACCAAAAATCGGCTCACGATCGGGAGGAAAAACGCATTAAGAACGGACACCCAATATAAATAAAACTTGAAAAGTCTTCAGGGGAATTTGCGATTTTTTGACTATTACATACACCGATGATGACAGCCATGCCGAAACATGTCGGCAGTAAATAAATGTTTTTACCTGCGAAGAAAACGGAGGCTTTTATTTATTTTCCAACATCTAATATAATATAGGTATAATATAATATAATCAGAAGAACTAGAACTCGAAGCTAAATAGCGAATGATCCGAAACTTTTAACCCAAGCGGATGGTAAAAACGATGTTCTGGTCTTCCTTAATATGGCATTTTATTGAACAAAGTACTCTATTTTAGAGCATCATCAGACCTACAACCAAACCGACAGAATAAGAGCTAACTATAATATAAGGGTAATATTTTTTTTAAAATCCTCTTTGTGCGTCAATATGTTTTTGATTTTTGTGTATGCTCTCTTTTATAGCATATTTAGCTCTCATTGTGTCTGTTTGGTTGTTGGTCTGATGATATTCTAAAATACAGCCTAAGCAGTAATTTCGTTCAATAAAAAGCCATACTAGATAAAAGCAACACTTTTTTCAACCTTCCGCTTGGGTTAATAGCACCGGATAATTCGCTATTTAAATGATATACATACTGCCCAGTTTACCAAATTTATTAAAACTAGAAATTTTGGTTCTTTAGGCGACACTTTGCTACAATTTTATATACCAGATGGACAAAAAAACTTTAATTTATTATTTTGACAAAATTACAGAAATGGCGGCTCATTTGCAAAACTGTTGAAAAATGCTAACAGTTCCTTTGGACGCCTTTTCAACAACAAGGTTTTCAGCGCTAAGTTTAGTCATGAAACTTCGAAATATGAAGTTTCGTCCCGATACCTTTAGTAGTTTCTCCGGAATCGTCGCCACAAGAAAAAACGGTTACACATACCCACACACACATACATACACACACAGACATTGTGTGGTGAGCAGGGGTCCCCGAAAGGTTGGGGACCCCTGCTCTAGGTACTTGTCATGCTAGAATTGGTTAGACTTTTTGGTTAGACGTGCATTATTTTCAACAATTGTGATGCCCTCGTGTACAGTGTACACTAGTATGTTGTTAGGATAGAATGTGCTGCAGGATCAACCAACAAACTCAATTCATGTCATTTTTACGTAACTAACTGTTCCTGCTGCTTGGTGCGTGTGGATTTTGAAACGTGGTACCATGTTTCCAAAAGAAGCGATGTTGTTCAAACTCTAGGAAATGTAATTTACTGGTTGATGTTTTTGTCATAAGCACGTCATATTGATAAGAGGTATGCACCATTCATGTGGGTCCACGAAATTTTTCGGATTGTAATTACCGACAGAGAATGCGTTTGTACTGTTGATGCATAATACCTGTTCCCTTAATTTTATTTCCTTCCATCTCATTGAGTTTTGATTCTTGCGTTCGCCAGTATTTCAGTTATCTTTGCTTGCCTTAATCAGGCTCACATTTCCGCTAATATTTTGGGGTTTTGGAAAATTTTAGGCACATCTGTTTCATATTTTCACAACGTATGATGTCGTCGGTTCTGATTTAAAAAAATCTGATGTAGCCAGGCACATGACTTTATCATACAATATATAAAATTAATACTTTACCTGCATGAGAATCTATTACATTGAGATAAATCGTAGGTATTGTCAAAGCATCAGCATTTGACACTACCTACACTACGTCATTAGAATAAGAGTTATTTATGTCAGTGCCGAAAGTACGGAATAGCGCGATGAGCGGTGATGCGGCGCGTCACCGAAGGCGGAGCGTCGTCGTCGCATATGAGCGAGTCGCGCTATCTAGTTTTCGGCTGGAGTGACATCAACGGTTATTGTGTTGCTTTTTGACAATCATGTATTTAAAAAAAAAATAATTAAAAAATGGTTATATTTTTGTATAGCAAATGTTAGCTTGGTACCACTTTGACGAAACATCAAGTTTAAAAAGCTAATTCAAATTCTGACAGATTTATATTTGTTCATGACGCTGTAGATGTCACATCCGAACCAACATACTAAAATAAAACTACAGTCATCGCTATACTTTATTTACAATTTTCTCCATTTATCGCTTTTAGAATTAGATATAAAGATATTGATATTTCTTATCAACAAACAATCAAATTGGTGATCTTATTGTATTTGTTTTGTACTTTGCCGTACTAGAGCGGCAACGTTCCATAGCGGTTCTCCAACCTCTGATGAAATCAGCTGTTTTCGAGTGTGACAGCACAAACAAATATTTGTCAAAATTCTGGCTACTATGTACTTTCATATCAATGCAGATACGACCGATCTCGATCAAATAGAATTTGCTCTTGCAGCTAAACTATTAATTTTACCAAAAAATGTCATAGGCATAAATTATTCAAAATTTCCTCTACTTTAATTTATTATTTAACTATTTTGACGAAATTACAGAAATGGCGGCTCATATGCAATATCCTTGAAAAAGCCTTAGAATAAACTACCAGTTCCTTAGGACTCTTTTAAACCAAAAGCTTTTCAGCTCTAAGTTAGATCCTGAAACTTCTAAATATGAACTTTCGTCCCGATACCTTTAGTAGTTCCTCCGGAATCGTCGCCACAAAAATTGTTTACACACACACACAGACACACACACACACACACAGACATTTTTTTGTACCTTGGTCAAAAATGTTCAGGGGACCCAAAAAGACCTATTTCCGCTAAAATCTCAAAAACAAATTTCGGCACGATTACAATACTTTACATACTGCGTATGATAAAGTAAAAACATGAGCCAGGCGAAACAACTGGGAATCTAAACGAAAACTGGAGGGTTCCTGGTTCAAATCCAGGCGGTGGTATTTTTTCTCACAAATTATCCTCGACTAGATTAATTATCATTCACTTCTTTAATTGGTTCTACATTAGTGACGAGATATAGAATACTTAGTAACCATTTTACCGTAAATTTATTCATAATCTTTAAATCACAAAATGTTTACTCTCATTTAACTGTAGCGTTCTAAAACTCACGAACTGGAAAACTAAAAAGGATAATTTTTTTATCTATGGTGTAAGTCGGATACTACTATCTTCTCCTCTGTTTAATAAAGTTTTCAAATGAGTTTGATGTGATCTGGCTTATTTATGCAGTTAAAACTTTTGCTGAATTAACTTATACCACCAACTTCCAACTATCGAGCTCTCCTAATAAGATGGTTCTCAATTTGCATACTTTAAAATATAAATAAATAGATGATAAATTGATTTCCGGGTGGAAACCGCGTTGATGACTTTGAAGCAGTCCCCAAAGTCATCAATGCGGTTCCCACCCGGAAATCAATTTATCATTGACTCTCATCGCGGAAGTCTACAATCTAGATATGTATAAATATATAAAATCTCCCGAAACAGTCGCTCCGACGTTTCTCTTAAATCTTCGTAATTTGATAAAATGCTCGCGAGTGGAGCAGAAAAAAGACAATTGCTGCTTTATAATAGGTCGTGCACTGACAAATTTCAGTTCTGCTCGGAAAGCTCTCGGAAATTTGCCGGCTCAAATAATCTAGACGGCGTCTTAAAATTTAATACTTTCTAGTCGTTGGACTATGTGATTTATATTGACTTTTTCATTAGGCGGAAGGCGAGCGCGTGGGCGGCCGACGGCGACGTCTGCGACTCCACCGTCGAATCGGGACGAATTTGTATTCCGTGCGCGGGCGACGTCTACTCGGATATGTAAGACAATTCATAAAAGTTTGTTTCTGCCTAAACATCGGCTTCCCTATTACGGAATGGGGAGCTGAGATTGTGTCGGTTTTATGACTTTGCGTCTCTACAAAATAAATATTTTGAGATTTGTAATTGATTAGAATATACAGTTATACTCTGTCCCACGACCAAAGCGAATGAGTCATCGCTTAAAAACGTAATAACAGACGCATGAAAAAGCGTGCTGTCTCGTTCTATCGCTTATGATGGATCCACCGTATGCGCAAAATAACAGCTGAAATCGATGACTAATTCGCACTTGTCGTGCGACAAAGTATAGCGCGTAAAATATGGAAATAAGAGAAAATCTCTTAGACCTGGATGTAGGTACTGGTTTAATCGGTGTATCCTCCGAAGGAATTGGTTGAAATGAATTTATGACGAAAGTGAAACCGGGAGAGAAGTAAATTTTTTAACAGCTATTAAAAATTACGGACTCTGCCCGGATTCGAACGGGGGTCTCTGCCTACCCGGGTCATTGCTCTAACCGCTAAGCTACCGAGGCCTGTGACGTTTCGTTGTTCCTTTTCCTTCAAATGGCGAATTATATCTATTTACGTCACAGGCCTCGGTAGGAGTCCGTAATTTTTACTAGCTTCTAAAAACTTTACTTCCCTGCCGGTTTCACTTTCGTCATAAATTCATTTCAACTCTTAGACGGTTTGAAATTTTTTAAAATCATGGAAACGTCGGTTTTTAATTATTATAATACATATTTTTGTGAAAAATATATTATCCGGTTGTCAATTGTTATGGGGTTATGACATCGTCAACACTTTTAAATGGCACACCCGATCTGGCCGATTTTGGTAAAATTTTCTTAATAAATAAAAGCAGAAATAGAATAATAACAGAATTTTTTTAAACAAATGGATCTTAAGTGACAAATGTTTATAAACATTCCACTAGACTTATAGTAATGATTTCTACGAGTAAAGTAGAATGAACTGATTAGAAGGATCAATTTTCTGAAGAATGCACATGTTTTCATTTAAGTTTAGTTTTCAGGGCACTGTGGGGGTGGCTTTGGGACGTCAAAGCAATATGTAAAATAGCCGATAGGTCAAATTCTACCTTGGAAATTTCTCTACTAGTCCTATAACTTTAATAATGGTTGCAATGCATTGCTGAACGATCCTAGTTGAACGACAGTATACACTAGAAGATATTTCTGGCTATGTTTCTGTAGTCGTTTCGCCAGAGGTATTCCTGTCTATCCAACATAGATTGCATTGCAATGTAGACAGTTGGAGGAGTACTGATGTTTAAAATCGTGCCAAATAACCTGACATGGTATGCAACATTTAAGGTCGGAATCGCATTCACCGCGAATAAAAGAATGGAAAACGCATGTTCGCTTTCTTTTGATATAAATAGGATGACTGATAATTGAAAGTCGACGTATCCGGTGATTTTTTACTTTATCATACGCAGTATGTAAAGTATTGTAATCATGCCGAAAAAAAAAATTGAGATTTTAGCGGAAATAGGTCTTTATGGGTCCCCTGAACATTTTTGACCAAGGTACAAAAAAATGTCTCTGTGTGTGTGTGTGTGTGTGTGTGCGTGTGTAAACGATTTTTGTGACGACGATTCCGGAGAAACTACTAAAGGTATCGGAACGAAAGTTCATATTTAGAAGTTTCATGACCAAACTTAGAGCTGAAAAGCTTTTGGTTCAAAACCGTCGAAAGGAACTGGTAGTTTATTCTAAGCCTTTTTCAATGATTTTGCAAATGAGCCGCCATTTCTGTAATTTCGACAAAATAGTTAAATAATAAATTAAAGTAGAGGAAATTTTGAATAATTTATGCCTATGACTTTTTTTGGTAAAATTAATAGTTTAGCTTCAAGAGCAAATTCTATTTGATCGAGATCGATCGCATCTGCACTGATATGAAATTACATAGTAGTCAGGATTTGACAATTATTTTTTTGTGCTGTCACATTCGAAAACAGCTGATTTCACCAGAGGTTGGAGAACCGCTATGGAACGTTGCCGCTCTAGTGCGGCAAAGTACAAAATTCAAATTTCAAATAAAATAAGATCACCAATTTGATTGTTTAAGAATTATCAACCCGTTGTTATATCTATCTAAAAATGATAAATTGAGAAAATTGTAAATATAGTTTAGCGATGGGTGCAGTTTTATTTTAGTATGTTGGTACGGATGTCACATCTATAATTCTATAGTGTCATAAACAAATATAAATCTGTCAGAATTTGAATTAGTTTTTTAAACTTGACGTTTCGTCAAAGTAGTACCAACCCAACATTTCCTATAAGAAATATAACCATTTTTTATTTATTTTTTTTTAAATACATATTTCCCAAAAAGCAACGCAATAAACGTTGATGTCACTCCTGCCAAAAACTATATAGCGCGACTCGCTCACGTGCGACGGCGACGCTCCGCTTTCGGTGACGCGCCGCATCACCGCTCGTCGCGCTATTCCGTACTTTCGGCACTTGTGACATAAATAACTATTATTCTAATGACGTAGTGTAGGTAGTGTCAAATGCTGATGCTTTGACAATACCTACGATTTATTTGAATAAAATAGATTCTCATGCAGCATGTATGATAAAGTCATGTGCCTGGCCACATCAGATTATTTCAAATAACAAATTGTTTCAGTGATTTTGTCATGTTGCCATACTTTGTGCACTGTATAAGGCTTAAAAGAAATAATATAAATATACTATAAAATATAAAGATATATAAATTTATAAAAAGCGTGCAATGATTTTATAAAATATTTATGACTTACATTCTTTGACGCCGACTCCAGCGACTGAAATTATCCTTAACTCCGACTCCACGAGTCCGACTCCACAGCCGTAGTTAAACTGACATATTACTCCAGTCATAGGTCCTCATAGGTATAGCGTGCGTGCTAAATACCCAAATAAAGTTCAAGGCGGTCATAGTTTTAAGATATAATTATTTTTTGCCTTGCAAGTTTCAATTTGTAATTACCATATGGAGAACATAATATTATCGAATAAAATTACCCTAGATAAATTATGATAGGTCGTGGTGCTGTATAAATCTTGATTGCTTTGAACTGAAAACGGTAGGTAACAGTTATTTGAAAAATTACTGCTACAAATCAAGTCAACCGCAACTTTTGAGATTTAATAACTGATAACTAAAATTAATGTTAACGTCTGGAAGAAAATGTACATTCGTTTTTGTGTCAAAATGTATCACTAACAAATAACGTAAACTCTTTATATACAATTTAGTTTTCTTAAATCATTGGTTGGACAGATATTGAACCTTAAGGGTAGGCTTTTAAATGCCAGTTTAAACCATAAATCGATCGTAGATATACTTACAAAATCCTTAAGAACTAAACTCGGTTCGTGGTTTAAACCAGGGGTGCGGAGTCGGTAACAAAATTTTTACTCCGGCTACAACTCCTAATAGTTTTAGTGTATCGAGTCCAACACCGACTAACAGCCTGCAAATAAAACGTAGTTTCCGTTATAAATTCTTCGACTCCAACTCCGATTCCAACGACCTCTCCTTAAGAGAATCTCCGACTCTACAGTCCTGGTTTAAACTGCCATATTATGCCAGTTATCTAAGCTGCCAGACAAATTGCCAAAAGTTCTCATAGGTGTAGCATGCGTGCTAAGGTCGTCACAAACATATCTCGAATAAATATAAAATTTGTAGAATAAGACAATTAGCCACAAATATGCCATTATTATTATATTAGCAATCATAACTAAAATCGCTTTTGCCTTGCTAAAACTTTACAATTTGTTTATCATATGGAGAACTTATTGTCGGATCAATGCGTAAGAGGTAGCAACATGTATGGGCTGACATAAGCAAGAAACGTTAAAAATTTTGCGCCTAGACTTAAATAGTCACGTTATTTATCAGCCACAGCACCATTGTGATATACGGTTTATTTAGAAAAATGTCTTAATTATAATTATTAAAGCAGCCACGTTAGGGCGCGACCTCCTATAGCTTCAAGCTCGCATTCTATTGATGTGGTCTTGATAATTATTATATGGACTTAGTGAAGATGAACAAACTATTCCGTTGATAGGTACTTAATGCATACGTAAGTAATTACACGTATAACGTATATATTGTTCAAAATCTATTAAAACGCACTGTTTCATTATATATAAAATTTTTATATCCATATTTCGTAGTCCCAACGAGAATAAAATGCTGTCGGTTTTTCCCATCGTATTTCAACGTATCTCGCGCGCTAAACTTTTCATATCTCCAGAGACATCGAAAATTTAATACCGACCTTTTCCGTGAGTTATCGAGGGGCGCTGTCAGTACGCCAAATTGAGCAGGACGTATTATGACGGAATTTTATTCCCTGACCCGACAAACAAAGCAATTTGCCAGCTAATCAACCATAAAGAAGCCTTCCTTTATCTCCATCGGCTCGTTCTCATGCCTACTCGACACACATCACTTTTCTGATTTCAAGATTCACACATCACTTTTCAGATTTATTTTATTTGTATACATAATCCCAAAAAAGGAACAATCGTACTTACCTACGTTTTGTTTAATTAGAATAACATAGAGGTTTTAGTGACCTCACGTTGATATGATATTGTCATATTCAGTTTCAGCGTCATTTAAACCCCCGAAATTCTAAGTGTGAAGGAGTTATGAGCGATTTTAGGCAAGTGAGGGTAGTTTAGGGTAGAATACCCAAAAAATCATAAAGCAGTTACATGACTTTTTGGAGTTTTAGTATGTTGTTTAGGGCGGTAAATAGAAGGTATTTACCAATTTGAAGATTAACTTTTTTTTTCAGGATTAAAACCTAATATGCTTGCGCTATTAGTATCTTAAGTATTTTAAGGTAGTAGGTTCAGGTAAAATATTATGTTAACTATAATTTGTTTTCTTGTTTATGCAAGTGTCCGACATTATCAAAATACTCGCTTTGTATATTGCTTTCGCTACTTGTATATTTCTAGTGTGACATTGATTGGTACTTTTGAGATATTGTTTAAAACATCAAAATAAACAAAATAAATAGCCGCTTCTAAAATTTTTTTAGAACTTGAAATTGATTATTTTCTTGTTTACTTTCAGACGCTATAATTTGGCAATAACATTTTTTCCGAATAAAGTTTGCTACTTATATACACTGTGGGCAAAAAAAACGGTACAAATTTTCTATTACTCATATTTCCAAAGATTTTAAGTAAATTTCTTTGAAGAACTAATTGCTAATTACTGAAGATTGAAAACACTTCATATTAGGAAT
This sequence comes from Melinopterus prodromus, assembly GCA_964023965.1. Taxonomy (NCBI): domain Eukaryota; kingdom Metazoa; phylum Arthropoda; class Insecta; order Coleoptera; family Scarabaeidae; genus Melinopterus; species Melinopterus prodromus. The sequence goes on from OZ030392.1 coordinate 30,051,173, forward strand.
AATTCAACTTTTCAATCCAACGTTGTGTTGCTCTATGTGTGGCAATGCAACATTTCTGATAAAATCGGGTCAATTGAATGTGAAATGAAAGGTGTAATAACATTAGTAGGTAATGATATTTGTTTACTTTTGGGCAAAAGTAACAGTTATGGTATCGTATACAACGTGATTTTTTAGTATACAGGGTGAAATTTTCAAACACAGTGTTTTTTTAGCTCAAAAAAGTAGTGGAAATATTTGCAACGATAACAATGCATATTCACGAAAAATCCAATTGTAAACATGAGTTATCTTTAAAGATGGTGGAGAAACTATCGCCAATGTTTAATTTTCTTATGGGCGCAATATTTAATTTTGAAATTTTTAAGGATTTTTTACCTATTTTACATATTGTACTACACTTACTGAGCTGTAGCGTTTTTTGCAATTTTTTAGGTTTTTGCATTGTTTTGTAACTAAAATCATTTATTAGCTAAAATTATAACGTTTGCTTTCACTTGTCTGATAATCTGGTCTTTGCTGTTCGTTTTTCACGTAAAAATTACGTTTTCAAATGAAAAATATCGAAAAAAAAGGAGCAACACAATGCATCCAGGGTTCAGACGGAGGCTGGGAGCGCGGTTTGTTTAAACATAACATAAAAAACAAAAAGAGGCCTTGTTTGAAGTCATGTGACGTGCTCAAAAAACGTGCATGCTAGCTTTGAGTCAGTCGTTGCAAAAACAAACAAAAGAACAAGTAACATTCGTCCAAAATTTACTGCTAAACAACAAGTGTGAGATCATAATTGAAACTGGTGACAACACCACCTAAAATGATAAAAAGCAAACATGCCGCCCATAACAAGACCAATGGTTTCTCTACGATCTTTAAAGATAACTAAAGCACACAATTAGTTTTTTCATGCCGTTGCAACGTTTTTATTACAAACGTCCAATTTCGCGAATTTTTAGTAAAAACAATAAAAACAATTGTTTAAAAATTTCACCCTGCATAAGAAAAAAATCTGCCTGTATACGATGTTACAAAATCTTTACTGTCATTTTTGACCAAAACAAGACAAATCTTCATTACTTATTGATTTTATTACACATTCAATTTACAATTAAATGTAGAACAAATGTTGCATTGCCAAACATAACGGAACATAACTTTTGATTGAAAGTTTCTGTTATTGCGAGTATGGTATGGTTTCAATCTTCACACTACAAGCAATTTGTTTTTTAAAGAAATATTTGAATTGACTAAATATACGGCAACTACAAGAGGTTAAAAACTTGTAGCGTTTTTTTTGCCCACAGTATATATTGTTAGGGGCGACATAGATTGGCACTTTTGAGATACCGTTTAACTTTTTACAAAAAGTGCGTTTCTAATAATTTTGTTTAGAACTTGAAATTGATTATTTTTTGTCTACAGTCATACATATAAGAAGGAAAAAAGGACGAAAAGGGAAAAACTAAGAAAATGATCAGAATAAACGTGACAAAAAGGACGAACAGAATGAAAATGGAACAATGAAGAAGTGGGAAAAAAAGCGATAAAGGAATAAATGAAATAAAAGGGATAAGAATGCTAAAAAGAAAAACAAATCAAAATAATGAAAAAGAAATTTAATATTCGTGTATAAAATTAGTTAATTATGTAGCTAATCTACATAATTTGTCATAGTCATAATCTGAACATTCGTCAGAGTTAAATAAAATGCACAGTTTTAAGGCTCTGGTCTGAAAACATAGCTACAAAGCGCAAGTTTTAAATAGTATGTTTTTCTGTCGAGGGTGGTATCTACGCCGCAGGTAACGTCTCTGCTTAAACTCTTAAAGCTAATGGAGTCGGCGATGAGCTGACCAGACGTGACAGACCATTGTTTACATTTCTGACAATTGTCGCATATTTCGGTTAGCGGAAACGTTATAATATTTAGGCTAAAATTGTACTGAGATAAAAACTCTATTATTGTATTGTGAGTTAGGCGCATTATATTTAAAAAAAAATTAAAGATTTAGAAGTAAAATTCATTTTCATCTTGCCTCAAATTATTTTTGGCCTAGCCCAACTCCTGATATCGTTAAGAAGTTACACTGAAGATTTCATCAAGTTTGAACAATAAATAAAGCTCTAGGTAGAATTGGGTCTTAAGAATTCTCAGCGTCCAACGTTGCTGGATAACTGGGACTGGCGCTGATTTGTCTCTTAATCGGCAATGGCATGACGATATACGGTATATATTTTCGCGCCGTATAAACACATTGGGCAAATTATTGTGGATACAAATTTCACACAACTCCTTGATGTGCGGCACGATCCTGAATTATTTACCCACTACTCCACCAAATCGGCAAAAGAAAAATTTAATGGTAATGACAATCAATTTTTTTACCGATTCCCATCAGGGACATAATTGAAACCCACACTTGCTAATAAATCTGCTGAACAAATCTGAACCGTGTACGAAATCTGCAAGGCCGGGCAGTACATTTTTGTCCCATATTAATCGTTTCTGAGTCGATTGGAGAGCTTAAAAGCATTAACCTAATTTCGAAGGCACTCCGGTTGCGGTCTCGATTGTCTACCAGATATACCAGTCCACCAGTTCACGGGTCGAAGGTCAAGGGTTTCGTCAACGTTCGCGTCAGCTCGTCTCTGGTCGTGCGCCATGAACCGAACCGTGAGCTTATCCCGCCGGAGAGCTTTTTTCGGTACGCCTTCTCGGATGCCTTTAATAAACTAAAAGCAAGAAGCAGAACCAGCACCACCAGCGCGCCGCTTGTTTGTGTCTATCCTACTTTCTTTCTTTAGCCCCTGCCCTAAAAAACAAAACTTTAAAAGCTCCGGCAAACCCTAAAAGCTCTGAAAATAGTTCCTCCCGTTTTTGCCTGTAATTCCCCGCTAAAACATCTGTTCACGGTTGGCGGATTACAGGGTCACTTCTTTTATATGTTTCCGCCTTGATATAGCTTTTTTTTCTTTTTGAAAATATTTAAAAAGTTCTTTAAATTAATGTGGATAAACTATCATAACTATATTTGAAATATTTAAAGAGTTATCTTATATGCGGTGTGCAAAATTTGGCACTACGCACTCGCACAATTATAACGAAGTTTTGTATGTATTCCACGATGAGACGCGCATTTTTTAGAAAATTAGAAAAGGTCTTAGGGCCTTTTCACACGGGACACGGCGTCCGTGCGTTTTTATACCTGTACGGTTCGAAATGTATGAGATTAAATGATAGCTTTCACACGTACCGTGCCGTCGCCGTCCACCAGGAAGGCACGGATTCCGTGCCGACCTTTTCACACGGGGCACGGCGACCGTGCGTTTTTGTCCATGTACGGTTCGAAATGTATGAAATTAAATCATAGCTTTCACACGTACCGTGCCGTCGCCGTCGACCGTCTGGTCGCCGTGCCTCACCAACGAAGGCACGGATTTGGTACGGCAATCGTCCGCTCGAAAATGCATTGAGTTAAATCGTAGCATTCACACGCACCGTGCGTTTTTCACACGGTTTGTATTCTTGCACTGGTAATAGGTATATATTAATAACAAATACAACGCCAAAAGTATCTTCATAATATCAACGTACGTTGTAAAATCGCTAATTCTACTAGTTTTCGTCATACGTCGATAGCCATGCATCAATTTTAAATAATGGAGTAGCCGTTGTTTTTTTTTAAACCAAGTTCTTTTGTTTCTGTTCTAATTACATAAACTGGTGGTAAGTTACATATTTATGATTATGATTATGTATCATTTTTGATTATGTTTGTGATAATAGGTTTGTTCGAGCAGCAGTAAAAACAATTGGGTATTCTTCTGCGCATGCGCAATGATGGTTTTAGACGGGCAAAACACCCATTCTGCATGCGCAGAAGTAAGAATAAGTGCTTTATGCACCTATTTTGGTGTTGCTCGAACAAACCTACTAATATACATAAATTAATTAACAAAATTCTTTTCGTTTCTTTTGATTCATTTACGTTATGGACCAATTGCTTCACATTACAAAAAATTTCTTAATCCCTTCAATACTACAGCATAATCACGCTAATATTATATAGGTGCTTGGACATAGGTCTAAAAATAAACCTAGGTTCAGATTGCAAGGGAGTGGAGTGTTCGAGGGCGTTTGGTTTCGTACGGATTAGCTAGAATACATTGTATTTCCAATCATGGGCGCCGTTACATATGGGCAGGGAGGGGGCGCGTGCCCCCCCTGGATTTTGAACCCAACTATATCCAAACTATTCGGTGATATATGGGCGTTTGCCCCCCGTACTGAATTAAAAAAAATCCTACTGACATTTTATATAGGTACTATAGTATATTGTGTAGTAAGACAAGAAACTGATTCCTAATCGAGGCTAGGCACATTTTGAGGCCCCGAAATCATTTTTTGCGCGGCGCACACATCATTTTTATGCTAATGATGACTCTGCCGATTATAATCATCACCAATGTCAGTTTCATTAGATTGTTTACCTCCAGTTTTCGTCGTGAAAGAGTCACGGGTCAGTGCCAAGGTTACGGTTTTGTGCTTTAGTCGAAACAACGCTTTTATTTAATCATACTTATTAGGTTTAATTACAGTAGAACGGCGATAATCTGAACCTCGATAATCTGAACGTTCGCTAATCCACCCAAAAAATCAACACCCAAAAAGAAACAATAATAAAATAAACCACTGAGTAACCTAGAGAACTTTGTTTTCGGTTCCTGTTTACAGAAAAATGTTGTTTTTGTTTTATATCTTCTATTCACTACTCGTGTTTTCTACTATTTAGCTGCAATATTTAATAATCCGAATCACCTTCGGTCCCAAGTAGTTCGGATTATCGCCGCTCTACTGTAATAAATAAATAAGAAATAAATCATAATTAATAATAAAAAAGTTATAAATAGATCCCTTCGATATCGGTAAATTGCTTCAGTATCCCTTCGATATGCTTCGATATCCCTTCATATCGCTTTGATATCCCTTCGTTATCCCTTCGATATTGACTTTTTTACATTCTAATAGATTATGAAGAGCGGAATCGAAATGTGTTGGTTTTTTAAGATTGAACTTCTATCCAATCTTATTTTCTGCTATTTAGTTGCAATATTTGGTAATCCGAACAATTTGATAATCCGAATGACTTTCGGTCCCAATTAGTTCTGATAATTGACGCTCTACTATACTTCGCATCTTTTTGCACTGTTCAGCTGTTTATCTAAAATATAGTGGGTGTTAAAAATAAGTGTAAAATATAGGTAAAATATACTGAACTTATGATATCGAACTCATGTTCACACGCCTGACACCGTTTAGGTACTGCATAGAGCTTTAATATATTATAGAATATATAAATAATGCGTATGTAAAACTTTATATGTTTAACGTCTCTATAAAGAATTCAAGATAACCCAAATTTGTCAAAATTGGTATCAAAATTACAAAACGGTTGTCATTAACTCCTTTCACAGACGATAAATAATAAAAAAAGTCATACAAATGTTATTTGACTTTAAAAGTGCCGTCCTATGATACATGGCACTATTTTTCCTATGCTGTTTGTAAAATTGGTTCAATCTTCCGACTCTCTCCAACGTTCACACAATACATTTCCGGACATGAGTTCATTCAAAAATTTGTCTACTGTGGTCATACAGACCATTCATAGCTTATATATAACAATAAATATTATTAACTAGTTAACTTAGTATTGTCGCCGTTTAAGTGTTTACGTATAATAGTAATGATAGTAAGGTTGAATTTAGTTGTCGATAATAATCGTTATCACAGAATTATCAAATTTGTCAACTTTTCTTTATATTTAGTCATTGTTTTTCGTCCATTTTAAAATAATATTTTCACCTTTTATTGTTTACCAATTTCTTATTACTTACTTTTTGTTGGATGCTCGATTGATACGATTATAGAGTTAATATATCAATTGTGTTCATTTGGTGCCTGTATTTTGTTGCTCATTATACATTAGCCCTTGCTCGATGAACACGAGCTGAAAATGCTTATAAAAAATGAGCAATGTTTCCTCCAAAATATTCCAAAGTAATAAAAAAAAATCAATATTGGTTGGCAATCAGACCAAATCTAAAATTTTAGGATAAAAGTTCAATGATTCTGAAACAAAAATATAAATACAAATAATATTCTTAATAAAAATTATTAATTACACATTAATAAACGATAAAAAAGGCAGCAAATTTTGTTGCAATTCACTTAATATCAATATGCCATACATAAGTTGCCGAGCATACAGGGGTATCAACCGCGGCTAATGACATAAAATAATGTGTAAAAAATGACACAACCATAAAAGCAACAGAGATTTTCAGGGTGCATGCAATTTAAATTTGACGAATAATATGGGCTATTGGGTATTCTTTTATATTTTTTATATTTTTATGTTTGTTGTGTGTCAATTTTAGAATCCTAACTAATAAATACGAATATGTCTCTATCAGTGCCATTTGTAACAAATAAAACAACGAAAACGCTACAAAATAATTAATAGTATAGTCACCTTTTATTACTAAAAAAATCTTGCCCCCCCCCCCCCCCCTGGAACATTTTGTAACGGCGCCCATGTTTCCAATTGACATTAATACTCACTGTTATTCGTATATCATCGTCCACAAAATACTTATCAGAGAAACTTACAATAATTATCATTCTACACTTTTTAAAAAATAAGACTAGGAGAACATGTTTATTTATTTATTTATTGTATATGGAAAAATAATCGAGTATTAACTGTTACCATAGAAACAATTATTTTGATTAGGTACTAATATCATACCATTTGTCTTGATCTGGTATTACTTATTTCGGTTGCAGACAATATTGTGCAGTACCAGTGTTGAAACAATTACTGCCTTAGAAGTTACTAGTTTCATGCGTAAGATCCAATATTGTCTTGTGACACAAACTCTTGTTTACGTAATAAATGTATTATATATATATACAGGATGATTATAGTTGATTGTAGTCGAAGTAGGCCGTGTCAATGTTAATAATTTTTGTGCCGCTATACCCAAACAACTGTCAAAAGTGAAATAGGTTATGTAACCAAATTAGCTTTTGTGTATAGAACAGTGGTGTTCCATTCAAATAGACCAGCAACCAGCAATATTTACATTTGATTTCATGGCATACTTCGACTACAATCATTCTATCTCTATTAATAACAAAATTTGAGAATAATTGTCAAGTTTTCACGTTTAAGATTTATTGGGTGCACCCAATAAATTCTTTGTCTGCGTTTCTGCCGTTGCCGACGTCGGTAAAAAAAAACCATAACGCAATTATGCGTGCACGCTCCATAGCGAATGAGATAGTACTGAACCGTGCGTCGCAAACACTGCGCAACTGTCAGCCAACTGCCAGCAGCAACTGCGCCGCCGCGCCGCGCCGTGCCGTTTGAAATCCGTGCCTGTGTGTAAGCACACAACGACCGTGGACGGTCGAATCCGCATGGACGCCGTGTACGGTTCGAAGTGTATGAGTTTAAATGGTAGCTTTCACACGTACCGTGCCGTGCCGTTTTAAATCCGTGCACGGACGCCGTGCCCCGTGTGAAAAGGCCCTTACGGCCTTTTGACACGGGACACGGCGTCCGTGCGTGTTTTTATACGTGTATGGTCATTGTGTAGCTTTACACACAACACGGATTTGAAACTGCACGGTGCGTGTGAAAGGTTCGAATCTCATACACTTCGAAGCGTATACGGACAAAACCGTACGGACGCCATGTCCCGTGTGAAAAGGTCGTTAGTGTAATCAGAAATGTGCTTGTTTGGGTATGTGTAGAGGAAAATACCGAAATAACCCAATCGGCTCAATTTTTGTTTTAAACTTGCATTTTTCTCGGAACAACGTTTTATAAAACGGTGTAGACGACGTCAAATTTGTCCTTATCCGTTTCCGAAATAGAAATAATTGGGTCAGCTCATAGGAAATACTATGCAATTAATGGACACTTTTGGTTTTCCTCTTTTTGAAGAACCTAATGGCCTGCATCGTGTACAGTATACAGTGGACACTAGGGTGGCCCTTATTTTGCAACTTTCTAAAAGTTTAGCTCGCACCCCCCTATCTTATTTCAATAAACAAAAAAAAACGATATATGCAAAATTTAAGCTTAATCGGACAACTGCGAGGCGACCCTCCTCGGATAAACAGATTGGGCACTTATTTTGTTACTTAGACCATATATACTAGATGGTGTACGGCCTATCCCACTGCATAGGATGTCTTTGCCCTAACATACCTTCGTAAATAAGGCCGAAAGTCGTGTACCGTCTCGTACACCGTAGGTACGCGTGCGCACAGAAGCTACGTACGGCCATTATTCAACTACACCACTCACACAACTGTCTCGCCAAGTTAATGTGCGTAATTCGTTCCACGGTGTATAAGACTTTCGACCTTATTATCTAAGGACCTAAACAAAAGCCCGGTACTCTCCCTCTAGACAAACCAATAAGGTTGTGTTGAGAAGTCATTTTTCAATTATTGTTTCAGAACTGTTTGTGGTACTGGTGTAAAGTGAGTGGTATAAAATGGTGTCTTCAGTTCATCAAGTAGCTCGTTACACAAGTTGAGAAAAGATTTCCATGTCACTTTTGTTGGCTACGTTTTCAATCAAATCGTTGGAGCCAAACTACCTTCGAACAGGCAAGTTTTACGCATTTTTTTCTACAATCTAAGAGTTGTAAATACGACAACAAAAGAAAGTGCATCATTGGCGATTGAAGAAGTATCTATTTTTTGGCAAATAGCACGAGTTCCTACTAGAAGAACTGACCACTGCATTGAAAGTTAGTCAAACGCTATAATAAATGGAAACATTTACAGAAAAATTTGTCTAGAACATCTGGCAAAGAAAACAAGACATTTTTGTGGAAACTATGGAATCTCTTTGACATAGCTCATTCAGATGCTTTGGGACAGATGAAAAATGAAGAAGATAGGGATTTCTTATTGCTTCAGCACCAAAAAGGACGACCGGGCTCCATGGTTGGGATATCATTTCGTATACCAGGAGTTGTAAGTCATGCCAGGTGGATGACAAAGGCAATTTATGCACTGAGGATTTATCTATTTCAAAATCAACTTCAGTTATATGATACGGAAAAGAACTCTTTAAAAAGAATATGAATTTTTCATGCTCGAGTGTACGTTCGAGTCTGGTTTCTATCATCAGAAGCACTAAAAGTACCTTACCATTATTTCAACTGATAAATTATCCCTGGTACTTAGCACCCGAAACGGTGGCTCTATCCTTATTTGATGAGCAAGTTCCAACCACGGTTAAGACAAATGGCTAAAGTTATGCTGGAAGACGACAAAGCTGAAGATCCGGAAGAAAAAAAATCAACAAAAGAGGTACATCCTGCACCAAAATGATTTTTCTTCCTTTACAAACGTCGACTTTTCGTGTTTTGTAACTCCAGTTACAAAAACTTTCTTGACGAGATTTTCTATTAGCACCGATTTTGTCGACAGAAACCCTTCAACATGGGAGGATGATCCTGGTGACAAAAGTGCAATACAAATGCTTGATAAAATAGTTGTTGTGAATGATGCTGCAAAAAGAGGTGTCAAACTAATCCAGGAATACAATAACAGTCTCACAAAACATGAAAATGAGCAACAATTTATTCTACGGATCGTTGCCGAAACCGAAAAAGTTACCCAACTGCTACGAAAAAAATAATATTCAATGTTCGTTCATTTACATTATGTATTGTATTTATAGAAATTAACCCTCTAAACAAAAATATATTTTTCCTTATAGAAATTGTTGAGTTATTAAAAAAACACACATATTTAAATTTTTCAGTATATTTAAGGATTGTTTCAACTTCAAAGCGTTTGAGGGTCGCCAAATACTTGTCCGATTCAAGTAAAATTTTGTACATCCTGTCTTTTTGTTAATTAGAATAAGATTAGGGGGTGGGAGCAGCAAAATTTTAACTTTCGGAAAATATCCTATAGCTATGGACTACCCTAGTGGATACCATATGTCTCCCATTTGCTCTGTAGCATCAAAGGGTTGTGTTTCATTCCATGCTACCTAGAAGGTTGCCTCACGTTAAAAAGAGTTTTTTGGCATTTTTTTGCAAATATTTTCTACAACGCTACATAAAATTTTTCATTTCTGCCTGCTGGTTAACATTCCCTGGAAAAGGCGTTTCCGAATGTTACCATCTGTCCGGCATATTTTGTTGTTGAGTTGTTAGTTTGGAAATATTTGTTTTTGAAAATTGTTAACCAGTGATACGCCCATACGTTCTCTTCTAATCCTAACAAAAAATACTGTACTAGCCCATAAAATCATAGAACCTTTTGAACAGGTGCAACCTGTTGCAACACGCCTTTAGGGCTGCACATATATAAAATATGATGAGACACGTTTAGGAAAAACAAACTGTGATAGCGATATAGAAAACCTAGGAGAGAGACACAAAATGTTTTTATTTGTTTAAACATGTTGGGATAACACACGTTTAGATAAAACAAACTGTGATAGAGATATACTAAACCAGTGAGTTGGAAATAAACTCAAATTATTTGATTTGTCTAAAGGTGTTTTGTTCCGACATGAGTGTATGTGTGCATCTTTTGAAATGTATTATACATGTATGGTTGTACGGTTGTATGGTTGCCTCCTTCAAAAGCTCGTCACAAAGGCACCTTCAATAGAGCGCGACTCACTAAAAAATCTCTTGAAATTTTGATATTCATATTTTTTATTACAAAAAGTTTAATATGTACCGTAGATTATGTTTTTTTTTTTACTTAAAACCGATGGTATTACAGTCATCACATTTTGTATATAATAATTTATGAATTTAGGATTAGATTTTAGGAATCAACATTTGAAGCAAAATTGTTTTTTAGAAAGTTTAAAGTTTGTTTGAAACTTGAGTTTTAAGATGTAAGTATTTTTGGTAATTATTAAATAATATTTATTGGCAAAAATAACGATATATTTCTAATTATTTAACTTACCAAAAAGACAAGAATCGAAGGCAAATGATCCTACTGGTAACGACAAAAAATACAGTAGAGTCACGATTATCCGAGGTGCTAGGCGCCTCTAATATTGATTTTGTGTCTATTATTTACGTTTAAATTTACATTCAATCATATCAAATATACTGCAATTCGCTTTATCCGAGTTTTCGCTTATTCGAGATGTTGTTGGTCCACATTCACTTGGAAAATCGGAACTCTACTGTATTGAACTAATGACAATTGATTCTAGGGACATAAGCACGATCACGCGGACTATATGTATGCACCCGTATATTCTATCCAATTTTATGTATCTCTGCGTGTTTATGCCACTCTAAAATGTGTATCGACATTATACCTGAAGTCCCTAAATAATACTTCAAACATTCGCGGACCCTCTAAAGTCACCCGGATTTCCGTAACGCTTTTTTACATTATTCCCGGTATCCATTTTCAGAGGCGGGTTTTAGCACCAGCGGCGGCGGAGAAGTTCGGATTACTTCCGACAAAGGCGGCCTTGTCCGCAGCTCGGTATCGACAGTGTCGCCACCTCTCGGATCACGGTCGACATCTTCGTGTTTTTCCACCGACCGACCTCAGCCTGACAGTGATATGTGTCTTCAACTCTCCTATACCAACTGTTGCTTCTACAGACTATGCTCGCTTCCAAACTCGCTCGCTTTTTGCAGCGTGGAACGTTATCGTATGTCTATGCGAATATTGGAGTCGACTCGTATTATTGCTGAAGTTTTTTCCACGTTCTTTCGCGATATCCGTTTTTGGTGATCTTCGAATGGACCGGTGGATATATTTACGGTACCCCAGGGACGGGAGTTTTTTTTTTCTTTTCGAGGACCGAAGCCTGAAGACAATATTTACGACCGAGGTCCATATTTCTGGGGTGATTTATCAACGGGACTGACTGAACTGGGAAAACGTCTTCTACCTAATTTGGCAACCTCTTGTGGATCGTATTGGTAGTACGACCGGAGTTGGCAAGCTTGAAAATATCCATTACGTTACGGATGGTATAAGAAAAATTGTTTTTATGTCGTCGAACCTAATGACAGACGTTTATTCTCATTATCCCTTTGAGCTTTCCAGAAAGGGATTTTCATTGCCAGTTTAAACAGAAATTTCATATACACATTTATTGACACTTACACTCTATTTATGATTTAAAGAGGTATTGAAAATCCCACCCCCAGTTTATTAGAAGGTGCCAATAACTTCTTTATATTTAAAAGTCTTATACAAAAACATTTCAAACAATGAGTCGAAGGTGGGGTTATGCGTGATAGATAGATTTGTGTGCTAAATGACAATTTTACACGTAATTGGTGAGCTTCTAAGGGGTTTTGTTTTTTGGTAAATATTTAGGTAACTTTGAGTTAGAATTCGGGAAGCAGAACTAACTTGCAGTTCGCTGTAGATGTCTTGGTTTGCATTTTACCCGTAATTGGGTCCGTATTAAGAAAAGTAAATAAACATTGTAACTGTTTTTAGTAACTTTACGTTTGTAAAATTTGTGGAATTGATATCAAATGTCAAAAGTTAAACCCCGTACATAACCACATTTATTGTTTAGATTAGGCCTCAACGGCTACCTATTGTTTAGATTAAGCCTCAACGGCTACCTAGTGGTATCAGATACCGTTATTACAATTCTTTAGTAAGTTCTTCTTCTTCAAAGTAACTATTCACTGCAGAGACCGGACGAAATAATGCCAGCGAGGTCACGCAGAGTTGATCAACTCAATCGTCTACAGTCTACACCACAACGCTAGCTTCGCGTCACTTCGTACGCGGTCCCCTTACGGCTGTTCAGTGGCGCGAAATAGCATTGCGAAATAAATATTTCTTTTATAAAATTGATTTTTAAATGCAAAAATAACTATTAAGAAAACCGATTATTTCAGATCAATATACTTCAAAATTTGTCTTGTCTGCACTATAAAACACCCCAAAAAACACAAAAAAACACGCAACAGAAAAATTTGAAATCGTCTTGAAAAACTTAAAGACATAATACATATCCGAATTAATGCAAAATTAATAAATGAATAGGTACATTGTTTAGAACTGTAAAGGGGACGATACATACGCAGATAAATACGCAGTTACATGACTAAATATAAATACATATGTATTACGTTAGTTACTAGATTTAGTAGAATAGTAGGCTTGTATGACAGCATATTTTTCTAAATTTTCTTCGGTGAAGTTAGTGCTGTTTGCTGTTAAAATATCTTTAAATCTAGAGAAGGACCTTTCGATATCGCAGCTTGTCGCTGGAGCATATTCAAAATATGGAGCAAGGTGTGAAAATTTTGAAAATATTTCTTCATTGTTATAATTATTTAATGGAATTTGCTTCAAAATTGACAAATCATTATTTCTTGCTACAATAGCATCAATTTTAGTTTTAAACTGATTTTGTAATGTCCAGGGTATATTGTTGAAAACCTTTAGGGTGGCTTCAAAATGTTTGATGGTTACAGACAATTTCAAATTTTAGGATTCCAAAAATTTAATCTCTTCTGTTAATTTGGCAAAATTAGTGGCAACAAATTTTAATTCGGCATGTATATTTTCTTTTATCACTATTGCAATTTTTAATGCTAATTGCCTCATCCGGTAATTGCGAAATAAATGAGTACAAAAATTCAAATTTTTTTGGGAAAATAGGCAACAGCTTCTAGCCAAGATTTCTCTATATAAAGATATTCTGGTTGGCGCTTTTAGCAATTTTTTTTTAATAAACTAATCAACAAATTAATATCAGGAAATCTGTCTCAAATAAATTCATAAATTCGATGTAATGCGAGCGCAAAACATGTTAAATGCACCATATTTGAATAACGCTCCTTTATTAATTTGCCTGTTTTCAACATTACACTTGCTACGTCTGAAAGAAATAACAGTACGTGAGAAGGATGCCATAAAAATTTCTTTTATTCTGTTTTTCACGATATCGCAAATTCTTTCTGCATTGATCGTATCGCTAAACGTTGTTGAATTAATAAGAATCTGCTTTGGGGGCTGCAGTGGATTTAACGTATCAACAATGACATTCACCACACATCTACCTACCCTTTATGTCAGTAGTTTCGTCAGTACTGATCCGTAAGTAATTGTTAGCTATTTTTGTTTTTATGCCTGTTATTACTTTATTGTAGGTTGTTTGCACATAATGTTTTCTAATAGTTGATTCGTCAGGAATTAGGCGTTGGGAGTATTTATTTAAAAATTGTCGAAATGATGGATTATTTAATTTATTTAATGGAATATTTGCCGCAATAAATGCTTTACACAGGTCTGCAAAAAAACTCTTCATTTGATATTCCCATCAAATGGTCGTTATGTTTTTTAGTTTGCTAAACTTGTGTTAAACTTTGGGTTCCAGTAAATTCTAAATTTTGAGTACTTATCCTAGATTGTACCTCGCTCACACTAACAACTGTAAAACAGTCAAAGTTCGTTAAGACCGCTTGCATTTCAATTACGAAAATATATTTACTAAAGGAGATAAGTAACCACAAGTGCTGGATGAAAAGACGGTTAAACAAGAACAAAAAACAATAAATTGATATCAAAAAGTTAAACCACAAACGCTGGTTGAAGAAAATTAGAAAGTGATTACAAATGCTGGTTGAAAAAACGGGAAACAAGAACAAAAAACAATAAATTAAAATCAAAAAATAAAACCACAAACGCTGGTTGAGAAAAATTAGAAATATTGACCACAAATGCTGGTTAAAATAAATAAGGCAAAGCGATCAGAATATTAAAATGAATAACTGCGTGCGGTGCAATATGCTAGTGGCTATGTGCCTTGCAATTAGGGTACCGCTTTGCGCGGTCCGCCTATGGATCGACCACATGACCTTCAACTTATTATTTCGTCCGCTCTCTGCTAATCAGTCACCGCCAAACCCGTCTATTTTCATTATTATAATTATTAGACCAATATTTTTATGTTATGTTCATAGGTTATGTTTCTGCCGCTTTGGTTTCTTGCTGTTAAGATTGTATCCCAACCTTATGAAGTTGACAGTTTACTACCAGCACTACCACATCTTCGTTACCCGCAAAATATTTTAGATTGTAATTGAGTTCAATGTAGCAACAACACTTTCTAAATGTATATAAAATTAATGAAGCAAACTAGAAAAATTCGATGTACATATATTACGATTGTTTTATAAGACATTTTGGCACATTTGTTCAACAGACAACTGATGCGCAAATTTGATGTCCTATAAAAGTTGTATTGCGTCGTATTAATATGCATACTGTTATATCATTCGCTTTGTGACCTTGACAATGACTGACAACTCTGGTTTTGAACTCAATCCATAACCCCTTGCAGTGAAAGATTCAACAGTATCAATACTAAAATTAAAAGAGTTGTTAAGAACCAACATCATTAATTTATTCCACATGGTGTCTCAAACCCTCGGTGTTCAATATTAATGATTCTTAGATTTTTATATAAGTAGTCAAATTACAAAAAAAAAAAACTAGTTCATATGTAAGTTCGTTAACTATAAAGAACATCATTTTTGAGAAAATAAACTACTTCCGTGTTATGCCGTGTATCAAGATTTGTAAATGGTGACGTGAAGTGTAAACTTAGGTGTATAACGGAGATTTCTTTGGTAAGTCATCAGTATTCAGTTACCTCTGAAGAAGCGAGCAACATGGTTCGCTTGACACACCATAACCCGTAAGCAGTTTATTTTCAAAATGATTCTGGCCGTGAAAGCCACTTAATACTTACTTAATATCATTTTTTTGCTGATATAATAAGAAACGAAATTTAGTTTTTGAATTTTTTCCTAGACCGGAATGAACAAAATATCCAAATAAAGCATTTCATTTAAAACGTTTAAAGTAAGGCGCCTTTAAAAAGAGAAAAAACGCAACCCTGAAATTGTAAAGGATTCACTATCTTGCGAAAAGAAGGCGAATAGTGGACCAACTCCTTTTAGTGCCAGCAATTAACCAAGCCATGAAAATAAGCCGACGGACCTAAATGTCACCTGAAAAGTGAATAAGAAATAAGGGCAAAGGTTGCAGGCAGCGGCATCCATTTTTTCTCATTTTCTACTCTTCAGAGATTTACGAGTCAGCCTTTCGCGTCTTTTGTTCATACATGGCGCTATACAAAATATATGCGCTATCCCTCCTAGGATACGGGCGTTACTTTTGAGTTATTGCTCATTATGTACGCGTCATTTGTTCGGCTTCGTTGTGCAAAATCGAAACTTCCAGCCCTTCGCAGAATGCTGATCGATCGAGAATGTTATCTTAACCGTTCCTTCTAAACTTTGTTTCAAGGTATTTTTTGTTGGGCTCGAATCGTCGGCCATGGTGTTTTATCTCGAGCCGCACGACGACTCGCGACTTTTTCTCCGACCCTTTATCGAGTCCTTTGTTTTTCTTTCAACTTCAGGGGGAGACAAATGGCCTGCGAAGTGGAAGTATTTATAAAAATCATTCGGCCGGGGTCCTAGAATTTATGGATAATCGATAATACTTCGTCTCTTCTCTACAGGGTGATTTATACATATGGCAATTTCATATCGTAACCTCAAAAATCACGTAAGTCTTTTTAGCCTATTGTTTAGTGCAATATGATGTAATGAGTTGTTTATATGTAATCATTATAGTGCCCTGAAGAAGGCGATAGATATACACGCCGAAAGCTTGGCTCAATGAGTAACATAATTAAGCAGCGTCACCAACCTTGTGAGAAGATTATGCAACTAGCAAATCATTGTTTAACAAATACGTATTTTGCGTTTGAAGTGGATTGAATGGAATTGGATACAAACGCCGCGTTGTTAAATTCAAATCCGAGGGTAATCGTTGCGTCTATTGTGAGGGGAAGGAACAATATCTGGATGATGAATTTGTAACGGGGGTACCGACCGTGTGATCGAGGGTATAATTAGCATCAGGTTGTTCGTACCGGGCTAATGTCGAACCCCGGAATAATTCCATTGTAGGAACACCCACAAAAAAAAGTCGTACTTTTCAGCTTTTCCCTGGATTGTTTACTTATCTACTGTTGATATAGTTGGCTATCAATCGTCTAGAGTCCAAAGAATGAACTACGTACATAGAGGTTATTCACGTCATTGAACATGATTTTAAAACTACAAACCTTCTAAATTAACTCTATAAGATGGCTTATATTAAAAAACTATGCAATTATTGAATTTGAATATATCATATTATTCAGTTTCCTTTGCAATTATCCATTTATTTACTTTTTAATCATGTAATTCTTTAGTTTTACTAGTAAAACTGTACCTCCAAAAAACATTGCAAAAAGTCTATTAAAAAACTCGAGAGCGCGAAGAAGATGCTATACATAATGATATTTAGAATCTTTTAATGATTTCGAACAACAGATCACAATATGCTTCTGCCCTTACACAGACAGAATTTCAATAATCTACAGCTTTTTAGTCTTTTGAATTTAGTCTTCCAGATTATTTGCTTCTTAAGAACGATTTGTGTTTAAACTAAGAAGAATGTTTCTTTCTCTTAAAATTATATTTTTGTCTGATTTACTTTCGTCAATTTTATCCAATGTTGATTCAAACTCTCCGGAGTTTACGCGCGACATATATTTGTTCATGCTGCACATTCCTGAATACAGATTGGAAATAGTATACGTTAGTTTGCATTATGAATAGTAGACTAGTTATATTCAATTCTGTATTTTATTTACTTAATATAACTATTTAAAAAATTTAAATCGAAAATAAGTATTTAATTATTGTAAAAAACAGGGGTTTGATCCAATGCATTTGGTGTAATGGTTTGGTGATGACAGATGACTTGAGTAGATATTAATCATTATTAATATTTAACCCAAATTTTCGATACCATTTTTTAACTTCTAAACCTACATCTTTCAATATTTTGAAGTAATTTTTGTTGCTTCTGAATATAGCAACATTCTGCGTCTTTAATATGATGCATAATTGTTTTTCTATATATTGTATTACCTATTTCCAATTATCATATCCATGTTTTTCTAAGCTTAATAGATTTGTAGATATTGTTGACAAAATGGATGGACAGTCAGCGAAAGACATTACACATAAAAAATATCTTTTTGTTTGTTTTACTATAATAAATTTACCTACCACAGAAATTAACTTAATAAAAAAAAATATTTAATATTCTAGTCTAGATAGCAAAGCATTTCACATATTGCCAAATAGGTACTTAGTTTGTCAAGAATGCAATAATCTAAGTAACTGTCATGGCCAACAGTGAACAAAATCGAACAAGTCAAAACTGTTTCTGGTATAATTTTCCGAAGAATGGAAATCTGAAGACAAGAAATACTTGTTATTTGGTGGACAGGAGAGTCCATTTTAAACTTATCTTCGTTTTTGAGCTCCCTTGGAGCACGAGTTAATATGTATTTATGGATCTCAAAGTTCACAGGAAGTAATTATGGATGAAAAGCAACAAATTCTAAAATTATATGACTAGTGGAACAATTCATATTTATAAGTAACTGACTACATTATTATTTATGATGAAAATTGTTTTGTCTGACCGCCAGGCGAGTACAGGTATTTTACTCAACACAATCACTTGAACTAAATAACTATATACGAATATAAAATGCGAATTTTAACTGAAAACGAAAATTATTTGCTTGAATAAATGTATTTGTATCCCCAAAGAAATATATTTTTGCCTTCATTGAAATAAATATTTCTTTTGGGTATAGTAGGTAACTACTAAGAATGTAGTTTTGATCCACATAAGTTATACGCTTGCATATTTAAAGACTGTATTCCCAGTGGGAATTTCCCACATTGTATCATAATTTTGGTGGAGGCGCAACACCATTTAAAAAATAAATTGGCTAAATATGCTGCAGCTTAAAATACTAAACTGTTTTGATCGCGGGCTGCTTAGATAATGACAAACCAAAACATAACTTGTTTAAAACTTCATTTATTATATTTTTAATTGATTGTGAAGCATTGTAAAGTGTATTCAGTAGTAATATCCGTAATCAACAGTGCAAACAGTTGTTCAGGTTCTCAGTTTTATCATGTCTTGAAAGCGCTGCCAGTTATGTTATCGCTATGACCACAGTTGAATTTACACAATTTATCATTATCTCTATCAATAACAAACAGCCAAAACAATATTTATTTGTCAGCTTTTGCCGGTTTCTATTTTTTATCCCGCAATATTGTAGACAATCTTCAAGTCTGTTGCATGCGTTTTATAATAAAAACAATTTTACCAATTTGATCAATGTCCAACGTTTTCTATGCGATTCTCACAAATATCCGTAACATTTTTTAGGAACATTCATAGTTTCAATTTAAAGTATTTTGCAAGTTGTGCCTTCTTGCATGGTCCTTAATGAGCTTTTTGTAACAGCCCGAATCAATTGTGTTAGTGACAAATCACTTCGCATACCTTGTTTGGCCCCTACTATCCTGCGTATCTTTATTAAATCTATCTATTTCTTCTAAATATTTTTCCTAATTACGCATTGCATTCATGCTAAAAAAATATATGAACTTTGTGACCTAATTGATGACAACAATCGTACAGTATCTTTGTTTTCAACTGTTTATTAGAACTAACAACAATGTGCTGAAAAATAACATCACATAACAAAAGCTTATTAAATCTGTTTTTTCATGGAAACTACTTATTCCTCCTCCTCAACACATTGTGAGATAACATAATTAATTCCCCGTTCAATTCTTAAAAATTATGTTTCTAGCTTTATGGACAAACTTTTTGAATTTATCTATTTATAAGTGGCGTATTCTATTAAATTACATCCAATAAAAAGTAAAAGTAAAAACACCATGTGAATAATATACAAAATAGAACTTAATTGTGAATACACAAACAAGGCAAGTAGAAGGCATGACGCTCGTACACTACAACGTGCAAAAATAGTTCATTTGTTGCCTCGAATGCATTTTAATGCAATAAACTTTTTGGCAAAGACACAAATAATTCAAACTAAACTCATATAAAACTTTTGAGTTTTATGTTTGTCACGGAAAAGTATTTGTCATATAATAGAACGAAATTCAATTCTTTCATATACTTTCTGGTGTCGCGTACTGAGTACATCCAAAAATCACTGTACAAATTTCATTCCTACAAAACACTTCCGGTAGACTACGACATTAAAATCCGTGCGTTTGGGAGTCGTGGATAAATAAATATAAGGATTTACACAAAAACCGACTTAAAAACAGGTTTTCCAATGGTGGCTAAATCAATAAAATATATACGTAATTAAATTTGAAAGTCCTGTGTATGATTACTTAAAACGATCTCCAACTGGCTACTCAATTTTTTTTTATTTTTTAAATTTTATTTTGTTTTTTATTGTTCTCAATGCATTTCTTGCTTTATTTGCCTTTAGTGGTTAACTGCTGAACTTTTCGAATGCAGTATCTTCAAACTATTACTTCTCCGACTTCTAGAAATACCCTATGATGAAATGTTTCCATTACTGTTGATATTCGCCGTGTGAAGTTCTCTCATAAATAAGATAGCTCCTGATCCATCATACCGCTGGTTTGCTATAATATTGGTGGTGCAACTCTAAAAGTAGGAGAAACAATTGAAAACTATCTGCTTTCTGGCATAAATAGGCTATGCCACTTTTTTCAAGCAAAACTTTTTTTTCAAAGTGTACTTAATGAGTAAAAAGTTTCTTATGGACTTATTCATATTGTTTTCTTTCTTTTTCTAGGGTTTTAAGAGGCTCTAACTTCTTAAGGAATTGAAAAATCTATAAGTCGATATAAAGCCTTTTACGTTGGTGTTTCATTTGTTTCACATGTATGTTGCGTTCCTTTATTTTCTTAATATTTCAAACTACAGCCGCTTGAAATGAAATTTTAAGAATTTAAAAAATAACGAGGTCCATACGAAAAGTGTCACATATATGGGAATACTGTGACAATGACAAGGCAATTTTTAATCATATTCACTGTATGTGGTGGGCGCCTCTCACAGCTCTAGCTGCTGTGGTAAATTGGCATAGACTCAGCCCTTTATCTAAAAAATAAACATTTAAACTGATCGTTCCCAAATGGCACCCAGGGTCGCCTGCTAGCGCGACAAACAAAGACACCGTTTTTGAGCCGAGCGCCAATAAATCTCCAATTGCATTTCTTTTGTTTGGCCCCGGATGGTTGGAAGCTATGCACGAGAATTCCTAGAACAAAGCGTCCTCCCGTTCCATGGCACAGCAGGGGACGTCGGCAGCGTCTAATGAACATGCCGGAGTCGTTAATTGCGCCGCCCCGTGCTAAGACGTCCTTCGTACGGTGGCGTGCCGCCGCCTACCGGCCGTACTTCTAAATAACCGCCCGCCGGCCCGCGTATTAATCGCGATTTATTTGTTTACCGGCTCGCATAATTGCATTACGATGCGACCGCCGGCCGTCCTCTATTTATCGCCGCAGTTTTTCGCGGTGGCGGCGGTAGACTGGGGGTTGCTATGGGGCGGTTGTTAAGGTCGCATGCGACGAGACCAATTATTACGAGAGACGGGTGGACAGGTGAGTAATGTGCACGCGAGTGACTCTTCCGCGTCAAATGAATTGCCCGCGGGTCGCGGCCGGGGCGTTCGAATTGCCCAAAAATAAAACTACCACCTGGCGGTATGTGGTGACCTTTTTCGTGCTTATTTCGCGTAGCCGCGGATAATTTCTAATTAAACTTGCATAGTTGCGAAAGTTTTATCTGTAACTGTTATCTAGATGCATAATTAAACTCCGTTTTAATTGTTTATTTTATCGTTTTGCGGTACCGTGAACTGTCTAAAAACAGGGCGCTCTGCTATAATAAATTACGGCGTGTCATTTGTTAAGATTAAATCGGTTAAACATTTGTTATACTGACTCTATTAGAGAAAGTATTAAATAAAAGTTAGATGCAGATACGGTACACCGAAAGAAAAACATATCTGGCAATTTTCCTCCAAACAAGATTCTGTTAGGTACGTTCTAAAACAAAAAATACCGTTATCGACAGTATTTTTGGTCTGGATAGTAAGGTTTCGGTCTGAAAACATCACCACTGCGTAACGAAACATTCAGATACGATGTTTTTTCCCTCGGGAGCGGTCCGCCCCGGGCGGCATTTTTGGCTTGTTGTTATTTAATTGTCAAAATAAAATTTGGGACTGTTAGGAGTAGGAAGACATGGAACAACACTCTGTTTCCTGTATCATTCGATCAAGTTAACTGTAGGAGACTACTTATTCGCCCAGTATTTATCTAATATTATGTAATCTTTTAAACACAAATTTTTATAAATCACGAGAATAAGTTTCTTGTCATTTAAGAACATCAGTTCCATATTGAAAGAAAAACGACCCAAATTTACAAGAACGTGAACTATGTTGAAGAAGCAGACAAGGGCCTCTTGAACTTTCGGTATTCATTCAAAAATACTGGATGGTAAACTCTGTTCTAAACATTGTAATATTGTAAACGAGAGGTTCTCATGTAGAGCCCTAAGAAGTTGCTCAACTTTGGACAGTTTTCTTTCAAACGAATGATATGAGATATCAATGTTTTTTTCTTTTGCTGTATATTTATTATTTATTATTATACTTATATTATATTATATTATTTATTATACTTTAGTGTATAAATAAATGTGCTATAAAAAACTAGAATGCAAGAAGTGGATACTGAAGCCAGTATCAGGTCCTGGGTGGAGTGCTTGTCTGAACGAAGTGCATGGTACCTCCTGTAAAAATAACCAGAAATCGAAATTTCAAAAGCGCGGTGGATCTAGATTAAAATAATTTGACGCTAAGCTAACATTTATATAAAAACGTTAAAAATTGACAAAATAGCTCCTGTTTGAATTTTAAGTTCGATTTTGTACAAATTTCTGTGTTCCAATTGTTATTTATAGCGTAATTATCTATAAGACTTACTTAGGTTGAGGAATCTTTTTAGGAACTTGTCTCTGGTTGATTGGGAATTGGGTCAGTCTATATTATCTGCTAATAAGGGGTTCGAGTTCTTCTTTCAGAAACTACTTTTGGCCTTTGATAACATTCGGAATGCAAGACCACCAAACTAAAAAAAGTTTTTCTTAACCAGGATGGTATAACAACAACTTAAAGGACACAAAAATATTACGAATGTTTTGGATATTATGAATAATGCTTTAAAAACAGAGGTGTCGGAAAGAATGTTTAAAGAATACAGATGTCCCTACAAGAATGCAATAAAACGTGCAAAACAACAAGGAAACATCTCTTATATCAGGAATATCCACAGAATATCTTAGACTCCATTCCCTCATCCCAGATACGTCCTGAGGAGTATTTGCGTGGTGTCAGTGTCAATAACGGCGGTTAATTTTTTTTTTGCAGCTGCAAACGATATTTAAGTTCATAACATCATTTCAGGTCTGAAAAATAGTGCTACACAAGATGTTTACGGTTTGACAGCTAAAATAATAAAGTATCTTTCACCTTGTATTATTGAGCCACTTACTTTTATTTTAAATAAATGTCTTCAGAACTCATATTTTCCTTCTAATTGAAATTTGCCAAGGTTGTACCACTGCACAAGAAAGTGTCGAATCAGATAATTAATAATATAGACCTATATCGATATTGCCAGTAATTTCAAAGGTACTGGAAACATTGCTGAAGAATCGGTTGATATTTCTGTTCAAAGCAGTTTGAATATCTAAAGAATCGGTCAACCATGAAAGCCTTAGTAAGCCTGATTGAATCAATACTGACAAAATTCAAAAACTCCAATAAGTCATCCGCACTTCTGATGGATCTCTCAAAAGCGTTTGATTGCGTAGATCATGTCAATCTTTTATATAAGCTGGAGCATTATGGTGTTACAGGTCTTTAATTATATTTAAATCGTATCTTGCAGACAGAAGACAAGTTGTTATTATTGAGAACAGAAGATCCTCTGAATTAATTATAAAGCATGGTGTACCCCGGTGTTCAGTGTTGGGCCCTGTTTTATTTTTAATCTATATAAATGACTTATGTAGTAATTTAAGTTCGTGGGCTCCTATGCATGGTAAATACAGCCGCAACGGTTGGTGAACTACTTCGTAATGAAGAAATCAGCCGTACGGAGGCTGAACAATGGTTCTGTGCCAACACGTTATGTGTAAATGCAACAAAAACACAAACGATTACTTTCGCTACAAGACCAACTGATTTGCAATGTGTTAAGTTGGTTGGGGTTCAGATTGATTCAGGTTTAACATGGCGCCCGCACGTGGTTGATCTGTGCAGAAAACTTAATATAATTACTTATCAGTTACGAAAGATTATAAAAGTTACTAACCTGGAGACGGCATTATCTTTATACTACGCAAACTTCTACAGCACGATAAATTACAGTGTTGTTTTGTGGGGAAGTTCATGTCATGCTCGTAGGGTGCTTTTAATCCAGAAAAAATAGTGACACAAGTTAACAGCCGGTGTTCCTGCAGGGACCTCTTGAGACAGATGAAGATGTTGACAATATCCTCAATTTATATTTTGACTGTTTACTTTATATTTACTCAAACTTCCAGCTTTTCCTTTCTCAGTCTAGTAAGCACGAATATAATACAAGTAAAAGAGGTAATTTATCTACACCGCTACATCGGTTACAGATGTGCCAGCAATCTGCAATTTACCAGGGAATAAAATAACAGTGGATTGAAATGTTCACATTTCCGTGTCACAGTACAAACCATGCACCTCTACATCACCCGCTGCTGAAGAGTTTAATTACAGTAAGATTAGCAAGGGGGCCGATTAGCGGATTAGCAAGGGGGTAATTCTAAAACTTTTTTTTTTAATTTGATTATTTTGATATTTTAGGCTAGTACTGACTTCAGATCAACTGACTTCGGATCTATCTACGACCGGATGGTCGAAAACAAAATAGCACATATAAATCGCTTTAAAAAATTAACTAACAACTCAATTGTTATTCTTTTTCAATAGTCGTATGAAGTAAAATATGACGATTATTTCCGTCCTTATCGCGTTGTCGTCGTATACAGGGTGAGTTATTAGTATCCCGGCGGTGGATAGGTACTAAATCGTTAAAGAAAGAAAAAAAAATTTAACAGAAAAGTTTTTTGACTCACCAGTTTCTATAACGTAAAATTATTTTCTTTTATACAGGCTGTTGCATTTACGCGTGACGGAAAATATGTACATTTTTTAAATGGAACACCCTGTATATTTTATTATTATATAAATACTAATAAATTTGTCTATCCAACCGCATAGGTTGCTAACTGTCAGCAGTTAATAGTTCTTGAGATATTTAATTATTTCCCCAAAATATGCCCGTTGCAAGATTTTCTTTAAAACTATGTAAAACGACATTTTTCCCGATTTTGCCGTTAAACTATGTGAGACAATAGTCAAAGCCAGTAGATAGGTGATAGTACCAAAAGATATTAGATTCGCTATACAGGGTGTTCATAAAACTTAGTAAATTTTGATGCTTTTCAAATGGCTTTTCCTTGACTTTTTTAAATGGAACCCCCTGTATATTATGTGCTTGTTGAATTGCCCCACGAGTTCCCTTTAATTTATGTTAAGTATGCCATATGTCCAATTGTAGTAGTTTTTGTAATAATTACAATTTAAAGAAAAATGCCATTATTTTTTTGTAATTTTTTGTTTGTCTCTCATTTGTAAATCAGTAATACTGTATTAAAATACAACTAAAAAACGGTAATTAATACTATTAGCATTAATTAATCATAGAACAAACAATTGAGATCTAACGACACTCAATAAGTTATTGCTGTCAAAATTAGTAACAATATTTGTCTTTTCTCTGAACGATGAGTTAAAATTGTAGCAAAGAAGAATTAATTAACATGATCTACATCTACGGCGAGGCCGACAGAAATACATTAGTAGCATCTAGAATGTATGAACAGTGATATCCGGATAGACGGCATCCCCAACAAAGTGTTATAGACAGGGTTCGGTTGCAATTTGATGAAACAGGTAATATTAATTACCAGCACAAAACAAGAACTAAAACGGTGACCAACGAGGGAAGAGGAAATCCTACATTTGGCCACCAAAGTATCCTTGAGGTCTCGATTTCTTTTTATGGGGATATGTGAAGGAGCTGGTATACCAATCAGCACCTACTACACCAGAAGACGTGAAACTTCGTATAAGTAACCAATGTTTTTGACAACCTTAGAGTAACAGAGGTACATGTTAAGAATTATCTCAAGATCTTTTTTAAAGCGCGTTAATGCTTGCAGAAGAGAAAAGGGGCGTCATTTTGAACAACTTCCATATATTAATTAAAATAATTGTTACTTGTTCTGCAATGTTTATTAAGTGTTTATAGTTTGTGTCTGACTTTGCTTCAAATAGGTTACTAAGTAAAAAGTGATTTATTTTTTAATAAACGCAAATAGTATTAGTTTTTTTCTTCTTAAATTATATATGAATATACTGTTACTGTTTTACAACTTAGAGACAAACAAAAAAGAAAGAACATGAAAATAATAGCATATATAGATAATATTTCACATTTTTCTTTAAATTGTAGATATCACGAAAACTACTAAAATTGGACATATGACATATTTGACATAAATTACAGGGAACTTGATGGGCCATTCAACTAGCACATAAAACACAGGGTTTCCTTTTAAAAAACTTAAGGAAAGGCGTTTTGAAAAACATCAAAATTTACTAAGTATTATGAACACCCTATATAGTGAACCTAATATCTTTGGATACTATCATCTATCTACTAGCTTTGACTATTGCCTGATATAGTTTAAACGCAGTTTAAAGAAGATCGTGCAACGGGCATATTTTGGAGAAATAATTGAATATCTCAGGTACTATTAACGCTGAGAGTTAGCAACCTATACCGCTGGATAGCCAAATTTATTAGTATTCATACAATAATAAAATCTACAGGGCGTTCCATTTAAAAAAAATACATACTTTACTTCACGCCAAAATGCAACACCCTGTATAAATGAGAATAATTTTACGTCATAGAAACTAGTGAGCCACACAACTTTAGTCTTAAACATTTTTTTCTTTGTCTAACGGTTTAGTATCTTCCGCCGAGATACTAATAACTCACCCTGTATAATTCGTTACTGAGATATCTTCTTTCCTAATAACCTTGTGTAGAGCCTTTATTAGAGAGAAGTTTACTAAAACACAAAAGCCAATCTGTAGACGAGATCTTAAGTTACCACAGTTGTAAATTTGATTTTTTTGAACCAACGGTTTAGTAAGAAGAAAATCGGAAATGCAAGCGGTTCTTTAAAACTGCTAAAATCGGGTACATTTTTACACTTCTCTCGCTGTCATGTCCAAACCTAGGGCAAAAAAATTTTAAAGTCATACAGGTTATGTAGTAATGATTCAGGAGCATAACGGACTTTACTTTATTTTTTTTTGTTAGTGGTTTTTTGAGTATTTGGCCTTCAAAAACGGGGCTCAACACTTTTGCAACCGATAGGGGTAGTAAACACATAAGTATCGCACTAAACATCATCAAATTAAATACATAATTCAGGGGCGAGGAAAATTCGGTCGAAGCATCAACGCGATTGTCCACGCCCGCCACACTTTCCTACTTCCGTTCTGTGAATAACCCTGACGCTAACAGGTCTTGGAACTGAAACATCGCCGGTTAACAGATGCGTTCCGGGAAGTACGCCGAACTAATGCACCGACAACGGCCTCCCGATAGATCCTGTTATGGCGCCAGTCTCCGAAACTTCTCAACAACTCCGGCTGCCCCCATATTGGCGATCCTATAGTACTACCCAAACTGACTTTACACGTCCTGTTAATTATTCGTGTGTGAATTTCCACAAGTTCATTTCGCCCTCCAGGTCAGTTCAACACGTGAAAAATCGGTTAATTACTCTCATTCTCTATGTATGGCAGGTAATGATGTTATAATTTCCACAAAGGTCGATTTGAATATTCGTGCTATAGACGTGGATTACGAAGATGAATTACTGTAATTAGAATTCTATTTTTTAGTTAACTGGTTAGGTTCGTGTTTATGTAATTTGTTTGCAGTATTTTTATTTTGGGTTTCTTTTGTCGTAGGTTATGAACTTGCGTCGAGTTGGTTCAACGACTGCTAGTAGTGCCAAAACATCTTAAAGGTAAATGATTCTGATACAATAAAATAGGTAATACAGAAAAATTGGTAGTTCCATGTC
Source organism: Melinopterus prodromus (assembly GCA_964023965.1). Taxonomy (NCBI): domain Eukaryota; kingdom Metazoa; phylum Arthropoda; class Insecta; order Coleoptera; family Scarabaeidae; genus Melinopterus; species Melinopterus prodromus. The sequence goes on from OZ030392.1 coordinate 30,079,473, forward strand.
TTATTTGTAATGCATCTAATAAAGTTAATAAAACTCATTGTAACACCTCCGATTATTATGATGTTTCTTACATGTTATTGCATTGTTGAAACCATTCCGGCTGTCAAACCTTTCAAGTATGTATTTGTTTATTAGTTTATTATTTGACGAGCAGATAACTAAGGATATAAATCGCGAGCATGAAGTTTATACGCGAGCTGCAGGCGAGCGTGTTAACATGCGAGCGATTTATATCCGTTATGTGCGAGTAGAATACGACGTTTTATCTACGACTGATAAATTCCATTTTATATAAAATATTTTAAATGTAGTTGCCAATGATAGCGAGGCGAACTGTCACATAACTGGCATCCACGTAGGTTTTGACAGACTTTGACACTAGCGTTGTTTAATGATGACAGTTCGTTCAAATAATAAAGTCATTATTTGAACGAAATGTCACTATTATACAACGCTAGTGTCATTATAATCATTGGTGTGTATCATGATGGGGATACATACGTATGCAATAAACTTTTTTAAATATATTTTCGTTTTGATATTTAGTAGAATTTATGTATAAAGAGCAACAAATAGTGATACTAAATTGCTGCATTTTTCCACTGAACGTTTTTTAAGCCCCAGCCCTTTTAGTCGTAAACGTCCGCAACGCGTTGTATTGCTGTTGATCACTGGGTGACGGAGAAACACTGCAACGCGTTAGAGGTGTTTATTGGTTTGCTCACTAAACAGAAATATCTTTCGATTTGAAGAAAACTCGTTCTTGGAATGTTGGGTTTACCTTCATTACAGCAGACAAATTAAAAACAAGGAAATTCATACCAAATGCTTGTTCTTTACAGTACCAACAAACTGTCACACGATTTAAATTTAAATTACAAAAAAAAACTCAAAAGAACTAAAATGCAAATACTAAAATGCAACGTTAATACATTTTAATCAAGATTGTCCTATTATTCTTTACGTTGTTGCCGTTTTCTTCCTGTGTCCTGTGCTTCCTGTGCTTTTAGCCTAGTCGTCCTTATTGTCAATTTTGTCAAATCGGTATTTTTTGCGATTTAAGTTAATGCAAAAAGGCAGTTCTTAGATGAAAAGGTGCCAATGCGCTGGCCTTTTTTGGCCTTTTTAAAAGAATGCAATTTAGGGTGGTTCAAATTGGAGCGATTTATATCCTTTATGTGCGAGTCAAATATGACGTTTTATCTACGACTCATAAATTCTATTTTATGCAAAATATTTTAAATGTATTTGTCCATGATGGCGAGGCGAACTGTCAAATAACTGTCATCCACATAGGTTTTGACAGACTTTGACACTAGCGTCGTATAATGAGGCCATTATTTGAACGAACTGTCATTATTATACAACGCTAGTGTCATTATAATCATTGGCTCGTATAATGGTGGGGATTATATAGTCATAGATACGTATGCAATGAACTTATTATATGTGAGTCGTAGATAAAATCATTTTAATGTTTTTTAAGCGTACTATGATAATTTTTGGACAAAAAAGATAAATTATGAATCTACATCTTTTCTTGAAAATTGTAACGTCATGTGATAATCTTGATTAATTTGATTAATTAATCTTTATGTGCTGATAAAATAATAATTAAATTTGGTATTTACTCTTCAATTTGGTATAAAAACAGTTTTTAAACATCAAACTACAGGTCTGGTTTCCAGAATTTTCTTTGCCAAATAGTGAATGTTTTTACGTAACCAGTTATAGCAATAATAAATAAATAATAGCATATATCTAATCGGTAAATTTAACAAACATTTCAAAATATTCTAATTCTAATTATTTTCGCTTTGTGTAGTATAAAATCAGTATAGTTTGGCAAGTAATAAATGAATCACTGTTCATGTAAATAACCAGAATATCGAGAGAAACTTGGGTTGTCGCATTTCTGTAGTATCTTCGATGTTATCAAGTTTTCTCACATGTCGCGCTGTCGCTTGCGTCTGCAGATTCAGCTATAAAAATTGTTTGGGCTAGAGACGGACGAGTCGCCTTGGTCGGGGGTACAAAAGGAAAAATCCTAAACCACCTACCGATCGGAGAAATATTGGGGGAAACGTGCCAGACGTTCGCTTCCGTCTTTCTTCCCATTGGCCCCTCCTCTGTCCCGTCCGTCTCCGGACAGAGAGCGATTTTTAGAACGGTACGTGCGGGTAATGCAAAAGCGGGCCACGCGGGAAGACGTCGTCCGAAATTGACTGAAAAAGACGGTCATTCAGGTATTCGCCGATACGTGACCCGTTTTACATGGGGACGACGACACAACAAGAAGACAAAGGAAACAATTTGTCCACGAGATGGCGTCACGGTCTGCGGCCAAAATGCATCCATCTGGTTGGAAGTTCGAAACCGGGTCATATACTGGGTAGTTGCACCGATTGTATAATTGGGTAGTACCATTCATAGAGAGCACTATTTCAAATTATGATTTAAATATTTATTTTTATATTCCATAAAACAAAAAACAGTTTTTACAAAAATTATATAATGTATAGGTATACGGCGTGAGACACTATATTTATGTTAAGAGATAGTAACATATATTTCATACGAAACGTATTAGGCCCATCAGTTTCTACAACGGAATTGTTTTAAAATTATTTTAATTTTTACAGGATGTTGGCATTAAGGAAAAATCTTTTTGTTTAGTGGAATGCCCTGTATTACACTCCATATTGTAAACACTATATAAGTTGTCTTTCCAACTGTATTAGATTCTACCCATGTAAAGTTAATATTTTCTAAGATATTCAATTCTTTGTACAAAAATGCCAATGCGGTCCTTTTTTAAAAACGTACGTGAATACTACATTTTTCAGATATTGTCCTAACAATTTTGTCGGATAATAGCTAAACCCATAGCTAGAAGCTGATGGAAAGCTGATGAAAAGTAGATGCGATATACTGGGTGATCGTTGTATGCAGTAATGTTTTAACATTTTAATAAAGATTTTTCTTGAGATTTTTTACTCGAAAACCCTGTATATTTATTATTTGCTAACTGCGATGTCCCTTAAGTTCTTATTAATTTATATTCAGTATGTTCTATTAATATTTTTACTAGTTTTGGTGATATTTGAAATTTAACGTACTGCGCGATTATTGTAGTACGTTAATATTGTTAGTGCACAGTATATACAGGGCCTGCAACTCAGCTCTTCTGTAGTTCAGTTACTAATTAAGCTAAGTGTTTGACATTTTTCAGACATTCTACAGGTGTCCCAAAAATGTGCGCCATGGTCAATATTTTTCTAATTGCATGCTATATATATTTTTATACATTTGGAAGCCTTTTATGTCTTTTTACGCAAAAAGATAAAAACGAAAAAAACTGATTTCGCATCGTTGGCTTTAAAAATCACCAAAACCCACAAATAGTACCTCGTTAATAAAATTTTGCGACGTGCTTATTAAGTTAGGTCTACTAGTCTCGTTAACCAAGTGTTATTGATCCAATTTATACAGAATGACCAAAATCTAGTGTCAAACTTGTCAAAGTTTAAAGCGTGTTGTTGTTCTTATTTTAAATTGGAACCCATACATTTGTTAGGTGAAACGATGCAGAATTAGAAAATAAACATTGTTTCTAACAATTCTCACAATTCCCAATATCTTAAAAGTTATTCGCTAAAAACTCATTTTTCAAAATTTCCAACTGCGATTTTAGGTAATAAATATCGTACGTGGCGTTGAAAAACAATTTATTTCATAAAATATAACGCAGAGAAGTATTTTAGATGTGGGTGTACTTAATCAAGTAATTGTTAATAGCCAAAATTATTTGAAAATTTACCTATAGCGGTAAAGGCGGAAATGTGGCTGCAACAGAATGAAGCTCCAGCACACTACTCGTTACATGTCAGGGGCCAGCTCAACAAAACCTTCCCAAATCGGTGGATTGGAAGAGGAGAATCAGTTGCTTGGCCTCCTCGATCACCGGACTTCGAAACTGGATTTCTCCCTGTGGGGCTACGACACTACGTTAAGGACATCGTTTATGCTGAACCTCCAACAACACCAAACATGCAAGAAAGAATCCGGGCGCATTTCAAACTATTACGCCGACCTACTCGTCTTCGTCTTCGTTTGTGCCTCGAAGAGCACGGAAGACATTTCGGACAACTACTTAGTTAACTATACTCAAATCTAAAATACTTCTCTGCGTTATATTTTATGAAATAAATTGTTTTTCAACGCCACGTAGTATATTTATTACCTAAAATTGGGATATTGCCATATTGGGATATTGCCATATTGGGAATTGCGATGAAGTTGTATTTAGAAACAATGTTTATTTTTTAATTCTGCATCGTTTCACTTAAAAATATATGGGTTCCACTTTAAAATAAGTACAATAACGGTTTGAAGTTTGACACTAGATTTTGGTCACCCGGTATAATTTGGATCAATGACACTTGGTTAACGAGACTACTAGATCTAACTTAATAAGCACGTCGAAACATTTTATTAACGAGGTGCAATTTGTGGTTTTTATTGATTTTTAAAGCCAACGATGCAAAATCCATTTTTTTGTTGCGCTGCATACACTCAAACCGATTTCAATAAAATTTTGGTGCTTTGTAGGAAACCATAAATGACTTCCAAACGTGTAAAAAATATATAGTTTGCAATAAAAAAATATATATATTACCATGGTGTTGCACATTTTTGGGACACCCTGTATAAACAAAAATAATTTCTTGACATGTACCTTGAAGTACAGGGTAAGCCTGCAAAATGTCTAACTCTTAGCTTAATTAGTAACTGAGCTACAGAAGACGGGAGCTGAGTTGCAGGATATACAGCCTGTATACATTGTGCTTGGTAGCTTGCTATTAGTATTTAGAGGGTTAAGCCCCGTTTACACGCTCATGCCATTGCGCAACCTGGTTTGTACAAATCGATTTGCACAGTTGCGTGTAAACGCTGGCATGAAGTTTACGCAAGCCAAAAATCTTGGCTTGTGTAAAATGTCGTGACAGAAAATCAGCTTGTCGTTGGTGCTTTGACTTGAGCGTGTAAACGGGGCACAAGCCTCCGTTCCAACTTTGAGCATGCATATCAGTAGTTAATCGAACTCGTCGACTGTTGACAGCACGTAACCTGCATGAAAGATGTTTGTTTGTTAACAGCACGTTGTCATTTACCAAAATCTTAATTTGTCATCGTAAAACTCGAAAAATTTTTAGGTATATACGCATATATAAAACGAGTAAACTTGTCCTATGACACCTTTCCTGTTTTTTTTATATATTTATATAACTTTTTCCGAACTCTGAAGAAGGACAAAAATTGTCCGAAACATTGGTCAATGAAAAAAGATATTTGACTGATGTCCCACTATAATTTTTCTCGTTCAACAACACACAGTCATTAAATCTTCAAACTATATAGTTATAATCTTTTCCATGTTTATGAAAAGGTAAAAGCACAGAGTATAGTTACCGCAACGCTAAATCGTAGGCGTATAATAGTTTAATGAAAAAATTCAAATCGTAGAACCAGAGTCAAACAGGGAGAGTGTAGTGAAAAAATTAACTCTTTGCGCACTCTATACCGAAGGAAAATGTGTTAGTGAGAATGTGTTAGCATCGGAAAAATCGGGTGCCGGAGAAGAAGATTTACATGTTCTAAATGTACGGTACTTTGGTCCATGCGTAGCATGAGATCGAAGCATCGAAGCATCAGTTGTACCCAGTAAGTGAACCTTAAGCGGTACACTTTTAGGCGGACCATCGCGAAAATTTTTTAGTTTGTGAAAATTTTGCGCAGACGTTTCATAATAGTGTAAGACAACTTCCTTAGTATTCTTAATATGGTATGATTAAGAAAACTGCATAGTTGTTCCGCCACGCCTACGTGCAGTATCCAGTATAAATAAAAGTAATGTTGTGTTATAGAAAATGGCCAAACAATTTTGTATAAAATATTGTTTTCAATCTCTTAAGAAAAATGCAGTATTAACTGTAGGTAGTATTGGATAATTTTCTTATAATACCAGATTTTAAAGCTATCTCAGTTATCAAACTAAGTAACATCCAATAAATAATACCAATTTTCCTTTTACCAAATCAATTATGTCTTTTCGAATAAGTTGTGCACTGCCAGTAAACAGACATTAGGGTGGTATGTTTTCAATACATATCGTTGTGGATTTTTTGCGACCCACATTAGCCCACTGCAAGGCCGGCGAGTAATGTTGGTGAGTAGTATGGCAAAATTTGAAGATAGGTAAATATTAAGAAGAATTAGTGCCAGGAACAAAACGAGGACATAAACATCTTTGACCTTCATAACATGACGTTATAGACTTCTATCAGTAGGCTCAAATTACAGTTTAAACACCAAGGCAAAAAGAAAAACAATGCACACAACGAAACGTTGTCTCAATTCAAAGTAACCTTTGTTCATCCAAAACAACGGTTGTTTTATATAAACGCAAGAATATAATTTATCGTTCATTGAAGAACACCTTATAGTTGACCGGTTGTTTTATTTTAAGATTGTATAATTTTAAATGGATACTACTTGATTTAAGAATTTAATCTTTTAAATCACACGGTTGTTGGATACTTAGATTATTCAGTTCACATTCTTGGATTAAACATTCACCTACTTCCTTTAAATATGAATATATTATGGAAGCAATTTTTTTTAACTGGAATATAATTACGAATCTAAAAAAGAACTAGAGAACTAGAGAAGGGTGCCTTCTAGTCTCTTTCCACCAATACTAGAGCTGTTGGCCATTTCTACGTCAGATACATTGATGGTGGTGCATACATTGTATCTGTGGACGGCGAGGTTGAAAAAATTCCAACTAATAGTTCGGCTCCGTTTTATTGTTTGATTATTTGTAGGCGAATTTTGTAATGGTTCAGGTTCGTGAGACACCCCGTATATATAATACATGGACCAAGAAGCGCGAGAAAGGATAATGCTGGGACGGGCCGGAATGTGCAAGAAGCCCGCCGGATTATCTTTCCGCGTTTTTGTCGCACCCCCGAGAGATCTGACAACATTGTCACCGACGGGCTGGTCTGCGCTCTCGCAACGCGAATGTTAATTATCCAGAACAACGCGACTACTAGATTACGTGTACGCAATTACGGCCGATGCCATAATCGTAATTAAGGCGAGACAAAAGGGGCCGTCGTGTCAGTGCGTTCAATTATACTGCAGGCATTACAAGTACGCGCTGAGCAAATGCTTGCGTTAGTATTGTTATTAAAAACATTAAGGACTCTCTCAGGTTATTTAAGAAGAATTTAAAAGCAATGAAGAAAATTGCTTCTAATACATTTTATGATAATACGAAATAAACTAAGCTCTGGTATTTCCACCTATCTACAGTAGTTATGTGGCAGATCTGTTAAATTTGTTGGGCGATTTTAGCGCGTTAAATGAGAAGATGTCTCGGAGGCGGTAGGTGGGTCGTGTTTCGTGCTCCTTATGTTCACTGTAGCCGGCACACTACCATTTAACGGGCAAGAACGTCATATTCTTGTTAATATTGTCAAAACGAAGAAACATACCCAGATTCAATTTTAATTTTGAATAAGTTGTTCAGAGTAGTTTTCCCCAATTCCGATGTTCTAATATACATATATTTAAGCAAACAATTATATGATTTAACAAAAAGTACATTCTATAAGGGCAATAGTAACGCTGATGACGCAAATTGAGTGCTGTTAAGCTTTTTTAGTTCTACCGTGATGCCACCCAATGCCAAAGAAGATTTAAATCCTATTGTAACCAATTTCATCACTGTTATGGTAGTCACCCATAATCCTTTGCCCAAAACGGATGCAATAGAATAAATATGTAAATAAATAAATAAAAATTGCTTTATTGTCCACATTAACAACAATTACAGACACAGTAATAATAAACATTGAATAAACGATGGGATTCAATTGCAAAATTGTTCTTCCATCCTGCCGAGAGAATGGTACCGATTGTGTGAACCAACCCCAAGCACGCTAATGTCACATAAACTATAGAGCACAAACAACTTGTGGCAACCATTTTCTGGGTTAGAAAACGCAATTTAGGTTATAGATTTGATAGAAAGTAATACTACATTAAATGCTCAATATAACGCCATTGCTTCGAACATCACGACACACTATCGCTGAGAAACGCAGAAGAGAAGTGAGTAGAGGTCATCAGCTTTTGCATGACCAAACACCTGGTGTGCACACGAAAATTATAACTTTCGATCATTTGTGGGAGACCGAGGCTTTCTTGTCGTTATGTATTATGTGGTACAGATATTTACACCGGAATTTCAATTTAAAAAAATACCTTTACGTCGCTTGATTTCCCGCGTGCTTAGTAGGTAAACATTTTATCTATTATTATTAACTCCTATATCATAACGATAATAAGACGTTGCTTTTGAAAAACAACTTATATTGTTAATTAAAGAAATCCACTTGTTCTACATATCAGAGGAGAACACACATGGAAATTATTTAAAAATGATACGTGTTCCACCTCTCTGTCTCAATTGGGTTAGTTATCACAGTTATTACATTGCTCGTGGTATTTTCATTACCATAATTCCAAAGCATGCCATGATATTATATTTTTCTTTAGGTACATGAAATTTACATCAAATGCATCCAAATTGAAGGCACAATACTACTAAGGCCCGTTTACACGCACAAGCGATGTTCGCAAAGTAGTTTACGCAAACCAATTTGTGCAGTTGAACTGAATGAAATGATTGCGATCAGTTTAGTTTGTGCAAATCTGAAATCAGTAACCGTGGAAAAACGTCAAGAAACGCGGTATTTACTGTGTTTCTACTACAGTATTTCAAAACTGGAGAACCAAAAACATATCTTGCAACTGCTGCCGCTTGTATAATTGAAATGGAAAGTGGACAAAAGGAAATGGTCTAGAGTAGACCTTGGTTACTAAAAAGGAATCTGCTTTCTCATGTTAATTTAATTGCTGAATTACGTAGCCAATCCGATGATTTTTGCAACTACTTACGCATGGACCAAAGTACTATAAATTTGGAACATAAATATCATCCTCTCCGGCACCCGATTTTACCGATGCTAACCCTTTTTTTTATTCCTCTCGATAGGGGATGCGCACTGGTTATTTTTTTTTTCACTACACTCTCCCTATTTGACTGTAATTCGACGGTTTGCATTTTTACGATTAAAATATTATACGCGTGCGATTTAGCGTTGCGGTCACTAAACGTTTTGCTTTTACCTTTTCATTATAATATACCTATATAATTTGAAGACTTAATGACGACAAGGTGCTGACAACATACATCTTTTACGTAGGTTACGTGCTGTCAACAGACCACGAGTTAGATTAACTACTGATATGCATGCTCAAAGTTGGAACTGCGGCTTGTGCTTCGTTTACACTCTCAAGCCAATGCACCAAACTCAAGCCAATTTTCTACCACGACAGATTTTACACAAGCCAAAATTTTTGGCGTGCACAAACTTCATGCCAGCCTTTACACGCAACGATTTAAGGGTACAAATCGACTTGTACAAGCCAATTTGCGCAAATGGCATGAGCCTGTAAACGGGCCTTTATTTGCAACTTATGATAGTTTTACCAAGTGCGATCTAACGCTAATATTATACATATTGTAACCATTGCAACAGCCGTTGGCATGACATCCTTTATAAGAAGGTATTATTAACCGGCGATATTGGCTGAGAAAATACTGGGGCGAATTTAAAGTAGGCAGCGCCAACTAAAATAAACAATACGTTGTCCGTCGTTTCGGTTCCAATAAAACCAATCAAACAAGGGAAAACAGGTCGCAGCGGAGACATGGAGAGCGTGGAGCTTCAGCGATGCGGAAACCTCCTACTCTTACGACACGAGGAGACGACCTTCGCCATACCAAAAACACAGCGAGAATATTAAATTCACGTAGAATTTATTCCAGCTAATATACATTTATTCCGGGCATTACTTGCAACTCTCGTAGATTTCATTATTATTTTGGCAAGTACCGCGGCACTTGGAAGCGAAGAGGGCTCCCAGGGGATACCCAACCCTCCTACAACCCATCCCAACCGACCCCTTGGCTAACTGAATATTTCATGTCGGGCATTCTCAGGGAAGCTGAAGAAGAGAGAAGCCTGGGGCAAGTGCGGAAAGGTTACGGAGGCCGATCGGGTTCGAAAATTAGCCGATTTTTCGACAAACTTAAGGAAAGAATTAACTGCGGGGCGACTTCTCCTGGGACCTCCTCGAATTAGTAATCTCTCCGCAGTTATCCTTTCGGAGATTGCCGATGTTTATACCGGCGATACAGCGCAGCGGCGCCGGCGTCTCGTCTTTGCAATTATACGGCGAATCCTTCTGGGGCGAGTTAGCGACGAAACGTTAGCGAAGGAGTTCCAACATCCGGTGAGACGCTGTGAGGGCGTAATGAATGCCGGGCGTAAGTGCTGCCGCCCGACATCAAAAATAAATTTTACAGCAGCTTTCGCTAGGTGCTTTATCGCCGGATTTAGTGCCATCTGTATTCTGGCGCGAGTTTAATTGCTATTTTTAAATTCCCCGACCGGAATGTGGATGATGAGGGCAAACAATGAGTTTGAGCAAGCTATATGCGATTCTACATGCTCACAATCTCTTTATCTCCGTTTATTAGAAATAAAATATATAGTATATAATTTATAGCCCACGCATTATAGACCAAATTCAGCAACACCCGCATAACCATCATGATATAAATATCTTATATGCAATATTATATGGTATTGCTTTAAATCAACAGAACTGGGGCAAAACCCCATTGGTATACTCATACCTCCTTTAAACACTCATGGGTTTTATAGGATGCTGAATACAAATCTAACATTTAAATTGCAAAACTTCAAATGGTTGGTCATAAACTGGTAACGAAATTTCAGCAAAAAATGATTTATAGGATATGAACTTTTAAACGATTTTAAAGACTCCAAACAATGAACCAAAACAGTGTTACTTAGAAATTTTCAATCTTACCCTAATTTAACTGTTGGTGTCTCTCCTCAAAACGGACTCTATTTTCTTGGCACCTAGAAGTGTGCTGATCTTTGATGTTTCATAACTTTTGTAATATCTTATCCATGTGGTAACTAACAAACTTCGTTGCATAATAATAATGATATTTATTCATCCCAAAGAAATTACAAAATTATAGGACATGTCAAAATTCACAGTATTACAAGTAAGTATATCTATTAAATTCTATGACTCCAAGTACACGAAAAAATTAAAATTAAATACCAATAATTTCAATCACACAATTTCAAGTACCAAAAGAGAAACTAAAGTATTCATTTAAATCATAAAACACACAATTCAAAAGGACACTCTTAACTTTACCTTTAAATTGAATAAGTTTGAATTGCTCAAATTTGATCTTTCCCTGAGTAGATCTCTACATCTTGTGTCATAGTTATGTTCTGACCACTTGTCTATGTGCAACTGAATTTTATAAATGTATTTACACACGTGATAAATATAAAGACGGCACAGAGGTATTGCTTGAAGTTGTTCAAAGTAAGGCCGGCATGACTGATGCGGTGAGGCACCCACAAAAAGTCGAATCAAGTGCTTTTGAGCTACAAAAGCTTAATTTGTGAACGTGGAGGCTCCCCAAAAAATGATGGCATCTGGACTACACCTCCGCAAAGTAAAAACTTCTCAACACACCAATGTCCACCACACTGCGCAAAGTACGTAACTGAATTCAGGTTGCTGACGACAGAACCAACGTACATCTCCCACGATAATGAATCCGAGAGCTTCACCCCAAGGAAAGACGATCATTGTACATCAAAAGCATGCGACCACCCAGATCAACCGAAAAATCCGCAACGGTCCAACGCCCAGTGTGGACAATCAGTGCACATGTCTTCTCGATATTTAAGACCGTTCGAGCGAAACCACTTCATCAAGCCATCAGTAAGCAACTGACAAGACTGCTCGGTTGGTTGTAGGGTTGGAGTTGATACTACAACAAATATGTCATCAGCATAAATGACCATAAAACAGTCTGCAAGAAAGCTAATTATATAATTGGCAAATAATGAAAATAGTACAGGGTCCAAAATTGAGCCCTGGGGCACCCCAAGCATGACCGGAAGTACAGAGGATCTTGCAGTCCACACACCATCACGCGCAAAGGCAACTTCCACATATTGACAGCGACCTGTGAGATATGAAGAAATCCAGTCAGCAGCAGGTACCCTTATCCCGTAGTTGTTAATTTTTTTTATATTGTAGTTTGTGTGAGAAAGAGTTGGTAACGGTTATCGGCCTGTAATTCTTGAATTTCAATTTTTCATGTTACCTATGGAAGGCAGTGCGCGTGTATAGTGTGGAACAATCACAAAATCTCTGAAACAGACTGTTATTTGAAAAAAATCCTCGGACACGTCGGTTATTAATTATCACATATTTACAACAAATTTTATTTTTGACCTTCAATTGTTTTTTAATGTGAACCCCACATTTTTTGTACTGACATTTATAGATCTGTTAATTATCTTCAAGTTAATTTACAAAATGTATGGCCTTACATAAGAAAATTTCGAGAAAAAGACAAAATTAGGGCAATATTGATAACTTTTGTTTGTTTATGGAAATCGAACACGCATTTTCTATTGATTTATTTGCGGTTAATACGAATCTGAGCTTAAAGCAATTTAAATGATCGCTGTAAATCTTTCGGAAACATTCGTGAAGAAACTTGGGATTTTAGCTAAAAGTGCAAATATTTTGGGGTTTCTAGAACAATGTGAAAAGTGTCGATGACGTTATAACACTTATAACCCAGTAACAATTGATGGTTGGAAAATGAATTTTTCACAGAAATGAGTATTTTAATAATTAAAAATCGACCATCGAAAAAATCCTCCAACTTAAAGGATTTTTAAAATAACAAACCGTGTCTGATATTGTCTCATACTTTATGCGCTCTTGTAGGGATATTTTTGTAGTTCTGTTCGTTCGCCCATAATTCCGTAACATATGGATCGATTTGGATGATTCTCGTCTTGTTTGAAATTTTCTTTATAACTGGTAGCAGCGTAGAAATCGACGTTGATGGTCTCTGAATATGGACAAGCCACCTTTTTGAGACATAACATACCTAATAAACTGATTGGTGTCCTTTGGAACCGAGCAAGTTTTAAATTTAGGTACTTTAGAAAGATGTTTCTCTCTCTTAACATGTATGAATATTTCTCGGTGTGTTCAACATACCAACTTTGACTGAATATAGAGTAGGCTACTGAGATGCTAGTATCAGTGAACTATGTTGCACTAAAATTATTCTATCATCACGAATGTAGGTTCAATTAAACATATATGTGCATAGACTACATTTTATTGTTTGATCACTTCATTGAGAAATGCTAATTGGTAAAGCATAATGTTGTAAAACATAGTCGAAAAATAAATACAATCTGCCAAAATATCCAGGACCCCTAATAGGTTTTTGGGTGCACGAATTGATTCAACAAAAAATATTAAGTATAGGTCCAGAGTATTTCCTGTGACCCACAAAAATCCTGGGTGTGAAAAATGAATGATTTTCATGCCCGTATTTTTTTAATAATTGACATTTATACTTTTCTCAAACACGAGTTTCCAAAAAATAGGTTAATGGGTATAAAAAGAGTCAAAAGATCAATTAAAAGTGAACTCTTTACCATTATAAAGATATCCAAGTGTATTTGGGTTTGATGTCTCATTGTCCGTTGATCATTGCGAACGAGAGCTTACGAAAGTTGGACATCGGTATGTAGACAATCTGCATAGAGTTTGTACAAAAACGTTACTTTTGGAATCGCTGGCTTTAGCTAGCTAGGTTTATGTGCCTATAATGCTTAGCACGGTGTGAGACAATATTTTGAGATATTCTAGAAAATATTAGATGATAAACTATCGTTCCCCTTTTACCCTCCTGTGAATTGAACTAGATTAAATTCACTTTTAATACGGCAAACAATATTTCAATAAATCATAATTGATATGCGAAAATATTTTCGGCGACGTGATATTAACTTATGAAGAGTTCCATGCGCAATCGTCGTTAAACGCCCCAAACAGTTTTCTAAATTGATCTTCCGGTTTAATAGGGAGTGCGACGGACGTTAATTTATCACGAAAATTCTGCACCTTAAATCTAAAGCTTGGTGGCGGGCTATAAATCATGCCGGCAGGTTTTTCGACGACGTTTTGACGTCTCTTCGCAATTTGGGTCCCAGCGGAACATCAGTGGAGCACAACGTGAATTCACATGTACCTACGTATAGGTACTTATCACAAGATCGTGCATATTCGTATATCAATGTATTATATGTTTGAATAGTAAGTACAGTAAATTAATAATATACCAAAGGTAAAGATGGGACTCTCATAGATCTGTTTGCGGTAACAAAATGTAGAGCTTGGAAATCTTTTATTATAATAGACCATAACAACTCTGGCTATGATTCCCGTACCTTCCTCTCACTGATACGTCTTTTCAGTCGTAATGCATTCCACATTATGTCTAAATGTTTTGAAAAATCGGCACCAGAATTAAAATTTGCTCAATGCGCTAAAATCGCGCAGCGAGGAAGAGCGTTTAGACTGAATTTCTGTAAGGCGGAGGTCGTTACAAACTGTGACAACACACTTATTAATATTGGCACCGTGCATGCCCCGTGGAAGGGAGACGAAAATCGGTTTAGGCGCCCGTCGTGGAGAAACGGAGAAATATCGGCCTACAAATGTGGAGTAGTTTACGGCGCATTATGTTGTTGCCTAGCTGTCATAACTCATAAGCTCATAAGCATAGTATACAATTCTGTGGTTCACAGCCACAGATCGTTCATCGATAACTTCGTAATGGGGGGACACTATAAGTTTTATATTGACAAATGTACGAATAATAGGAGAAACAACAAGAAATGCAAATTTTATAGATTTCCAAGATTATTACACTCATATTGAGCTAAAAAAGAAATTTATTTTCAAATTACTTTCACAATTCAGCAATATAATCTTATTATTAAGTTTGAGTAAAAGGGTTTGTCTAGTTTGATTGCTTGTTTTATAAGAAAGTTACAATATAATCTAAAAGTCCCAAAACATGAAGTACGCTCATTTTGTGTTGTGCACGTGTTCTACATAATTCTACATAAGACCTAAAAGTCTCAAAACATAAACTAACCTCATTTTGTGTTGTGCACGTGTTTTGCAGGCTAATTAATACATTTAAGAAAGTGACTGTGCGAATATGAGCTAGATCTCGAACCCTACAGCACAGCATTGCTAGTTTATTAATCAAAAAACAATAACTTAACCTGACTTAATTGTACATGAAACATAACCTTACCTAATAGTTGGTTATAATTATATTTTATAATATATTGTAAATTAAATTAAGTTAATGAAGTTCACTATTAACAGTTATTTTCCAAAAAGAATATAATAATACAAGTTTGATTGTACCACTAAAACACTACAGATAACTGTAACATATAGTTGCGAACTGCTCCATTTACGCCTCGTGGACATAGTACTCGCCTACCTCGGGAGAGGCGCTTGCATCACGCACCCTCCCAATAGCAGGAACAATATTTGTATATGTGACCGAGTAAGTGTACCTGGGGCAACTGCTATCGTTCGAAAATACTGGCAACAATATTGGTGACTCAAAAACATTCTAAAAGTCAACTGAGCATGAAAATGAAAAGAGATATATGGGCAAGCCGAGCCCAACTCTGGCATATCGTTACCAAACGCGGGTGATGCCAATAAAATGGAAAAAGGCATGCTCGGAATTACTCGAAAAGATAAGAAACCGATAAGGGAAATAAAACAACGTATCAAAGCACTTAAATGAAGTTGGGCGGGCGACATAATGAGAAAGAGGATGGACACGTTTGATGACAGAATGGATACCACTAGGAAATGAACGAAACCCATGAGGAAGGTAGAGAAAAAGATGGCACGGCGAATTCAGAGCTGAAGCCACAAACCTACGTCCAAGGGAAGCAAAGAATAGACAGAGTTGGATGAAAACTGAGGAGGCCAACGTCCACAGCGGCGAAGAACCTGAATTAGAAGAACATGATCATTTTTAATACATACCTTTTTTGGTCTAGATGAAAATAAATAAGATAAAAGAGAGTAAGATAAACGTAAAATACAATTTAAATAATACTATATATTATGATAAAATTTGATTATTTATTTAAGAAGTATTGTTGTTATTTTATTTAGAAGTTGGAAGTAAAATACATACTATACATAATCGATAATTGATCGGTTAGTCATTATTTAATACTTCGTGGGTGGCAACGTCTAAATCATGATAATTTCTATGGGCTATCTACGAAGATACGCACGGAACTAATCGGGGTTACATATCAATGCAAAATGTAAAAAAATAAGTATTTCGTACGTATATTGTATGCCTTCAAGTGAACATGGACATAACGTCGCATCGGTGGGAAGAAAATGTTTACAGCTTTTACAAGTTTACTAGTCATACGTCAGACTAATTAATGGGGGTAATCTAGTTCTTGGGTATTTATTGCCGAATATTATGTTCTTATGTTCATATTATGTTTGTATCCACAATTTAGTAATTTAAGCAAAGGCGAATATTTATTTTTAAAAAACTAATCAATTGTTAAGGCAATTTAATTTTTTTGTTATTTTGACAAAAAATACATTGTCGAGGAACAATGTTGCGTTTTTATGGAAAACAGAGTATTATAATATCTCCCCTCAACAAGTAACTTCTTGGGGAGCCTGCCAAATGACAACCGAGCGCCTTCGCATCAATTATGGAGGGGCCGTGTAAATATTTACAGCGTCCGTCGCGGATTGCCGAGATGAATTTTAAACGTTTAGAAAATATTTTCATCCCGCCGACGCCGTCGCCTGGTTTAATATTTGATGGCGCAAAGAACCGCCACCAGGCTAGCCGCCTCCCCAAAGACAACAAGCGGGTGCGCCATTTCGGCCGTGGTTAATTTAATTTCTCGGGTGAATTGAAGGCAACGCAGGACCATAGAGCTTTTTAAGGAAAGTCCTGCGAGACTGTGGCGATCGGGGAGTTAAATGTTTGACTGTAATAGGCGAAAATTAAGTAATGCAGTGATCTTATACTCGTCTTCTACCGACAATATGGATATTCTGTCAATCTTAAGTGATTCAATATCTTTTTTGTTAGGGGTCTAATTACTGCAGCAATTTCAAGTCATAATCTGAAAAAAACGTCAAAAGCAAGCAAAAGTGCTTATATATATATATATATATATATATATATATATATATATATATATATATATATATATATATATATATATATATAATAATCTGAAAAAACGTCAAAAGCAAGCAAAAGTGCTTATATATATATAATATATATATATATATATATATATGAGTTCATAACGAAACCGCGTGTCGCTATGAAAACATTAGATCATAACTTTTAGTAACTTACAGTTTTCCAAGATTGATGACATTGATGTCAAGTGTCAAATCTCAAGTCTCAATCGCTATGAGCTCACCTTAATTGTATTTCGCAGTTTTACGACAACTACCAACTGTTGAATATAAAAAGTACTCTAGATTGACAGATGACAGTCATAATTTTCAAAATTTATGTAAAGTAGCGTCGCAAAGTAGAAAAAATAGTATATAACTATAATAAAATATATAATTACGCTCGTCGTGCCCAAAACAACTAGTGCGCCAATTTTTGTATAAAACTTGTACCCACAGTAACCATTTCAATGTAAATTCATTTTATTATAACTAAAGTGTTGCTTCATTATAAGTGTTACAATATCTTTTTTTCCTATATTTATGTATATATATATATATATATATATATATATATATATATATATAATACGATACACATTATAATAAACAAAAAGATTATTCTCCCTCCTGCGACATCTCGGGACTGAAACCTAATTCCTTCTCGGATCGTCAGTATTGGAGGGTCCATGGATGCTTGTATTGAATGTGTTGCTATCCACTAGACTAGATTGTTGTTGTTTTTTTTTGTATATATATTTTTTTGTGAGTTTTTGTTTTCTTCCTTTTTTTTATTTATTCTTTTTTTACTAATTTTTTTTATTGATTTTTTTTTATTTTTATTTATTTATTTTTAGTTTTTTTTTGTTGTTATTGATTTTTTTCTTTTTTTGTATGTTTTTTTTCCTACTAATCTATTTTTATTTTTTGTTACTAATTAAAAATTTTATTTTCTCCGAAATAACGTAGGCTTTAGTGTCTTAATACCAACTGGTAAGGCATTGTAGGTATTTATTGCTGCTGGACTTATGGCTGTTGTGGACTCGGTTCGTAGATGTGATCGTCTCCTGGTGGCGTGATCATGCATTTGGCTATTTGTTTGTAAAGTGATATTTGTTTTGATTTTCTTGTTTTTCATTTTGTGAATTAGAATGAAGTTGTTGTAATCCATTAAACCCTGGATGTCCAGTTGTTTAGTTTGTCTGTAGAGTTCTATTGTCGGTGTGAGAATTGGAAGTCCATGTAATATTTTTAAAATTTTGTTTTGCTGTCTTTGCAGTTTGTTCAAGTTAGTTTGTGTTGTTTGCCCCCAGACGGTTATCAGGTAATTTACCGATGAGGTGAAAAGTGAATGATAGACTTGTGTTTTTATTTTAGATGGTACCAAGTGACGTATCTTTCCAAGAAGCGCTATTGTTCTGCTATTTTTCGTTGTTATATTATTAATATGTGTATTCCATTTTAAGCTTTGGTGTAGGTGCAGTCCTAGATAATTTATTTGCTTTACTCTGCTTATCTTTTTGTTGTTTATTTGTATATCTAGGTTTAGGTCTTTTTCCTGTTTACTAAAAATCATGTATTTCGTCTTTGCTTCATTTATGGTGAGTAGATTGTTATAACACCAGTCTTCAATGGTCTGCATGTCTCTATTGATTTCCTGTTGTAGTTGCTCTTTTGTCATCGCCGCATAAAACAAACATGTATCATCAGCATACATGTAAGGAACCCCGCAGAGCTTCGCCTCAAGTCATTCGTGTAAATGATATACAGGAGAGGGGGTAGAATTCCTCCCTGTGGCACACCATACATTGGTCTTCGTTCTTGACTTGTTGCAAGCTTGGTCAGTTTGGTTACTTGTGGCCTGTCCTCCAGATACGATTGAATGAGCCTAAGATCACTGTCTTTTATGCCTATAGCTTCCAATTTCTCTATCATGCTCGACTTTGACACTGTATCAAAAGCTTTTTTTAGATCTATAAATAATCCTGCCACTAGATTTTTATTGTGCATTTTTTGTTTTATGTGTTCAATGATGTCTAAAACTGCTGAAGTTGTTCCTGATTGTGATTGGTATGCGTATTGATGGTCATTGATTATTTTATTATTTGTTATATGTCCTTCTATCCTTCGTTTGATCACTTTCTCCAGTATTTTGCTTAGTGCTGATAACAGTGAGATAGGTCTATAATTCTCGATCAGAGTTTTGTCGCCATTTTTATGGATAGGAATTATAACAGTTTCTTTCAGGTTTTGTGGAAAAACTCCTTCTTGGAGAGTGTTGTTTACCAGTTTTACCAAAATCGGGGTTAGTCCTGCAATGTTGTCTTTAATAAGTTTTGTTTTTATTTTGTCATATCCGGGGGTCGTATTACTTTTTAGCTGGCTTATGATGTCTTTTATTTCCTTCTCCGTTGTGTTTTCGAAAACCGCTTTTGGATACTTTGTTTGTGTTGTGGTTGTTCTTGGTAGTTGTAATGGTTTCGACAGTATATGCTTTTCCGCCAGTATTTTTCCTATATTAGCAAAGTAGTTGTTTATTTCGGTTGCCATTATGTTTGCGTCAGTTGTAAAGGTTCCGTCTTCTTTCTTTATTTTTTGAATTCTTACGTTATTGTCCAATTTCTTCTTAGCTAAAGCATTAACGATCTTCCAGGTTTTCGTCGCATTTCCTTCACAGGATTTGAACATGCTCTTATAATATTTGATTTTTGTTTCCTTAATTAGCTTTGATGTTTCGTTCCTTATTGTTACGTAAAATTGCTTTAAGATTTCGTTGTTCGTGTTTTGTCTGTATCTTTTGTAGGCTTTCAATCTTTCTTGTATTTTTTTTATTAGTGTTTCGTCTACCCATAAATTTTCTTGTCTTCGTTTTATAAAAGTTGTTGTTTGGTTAGATTTTATTATAGTCTCTAGTATTTTGGATAACTCTTCAAAAGTGTTGCATGCTTCTTCGTTAATATTTGCTATATCCTTTTGTATGTTGTTATGGTTTGTGATTACGACTTTTTGCTTGTTATATTTCAGTTTTTGTTTTTGAATTTGTTTTACTTGTACTAGTATTCCGCAATGATCTGAGACATGTTCGTCTATTACTTTTACTTTTTCAATTCTCGATATGTTATTTGTTATATGATCTATTACTGAATTTGTTCCTGTTGCGTTTCGTCTTGTGTATTCTGTATTTTTGTTGACAATTGTGTAACTGTCTTCATTAAACATCTGTTGATATTGTTTTGTTGTGTTATTTTTTTCAGAAATATTTATATTAAAATCACCCAGTATTATGTGTTCTCGTCTTCTGTTTGTTATGTTGTTTTTTATGGTTCTTCTTAGAACATTGAAACTAACATGAGGTGGTTTGTATATCAGTGATATTGCGGTTTTCGTCTTTGTTAGCAATATTTTCAGTATTTCTATTTCATTAATTGTTTGATTTGTTAAAACCTGGTATTCAGTATTTTTATTTACATAAAACGCAACACCTCCACCTCGCCCCAATCTTGAATTAAATGCGGCAGTGTATCCGTCGATAGAAAACAAATGTTCGTTTGATTTTGATAGCCATGTTTCAGTTATTGCAATTATATCTACTTTTCTTGCCACGGCCAATGCCGTTATTTCGTCCAGCTTTGTTTTCAAGCTTCTGATGTTTTGAAGAAGTATAGTATACATTAGATTAGATTAAAATTTAAGGTTTATTGTAATATGAGTGTTGTAACTTTTATGCATCTGCTATATTATTAAGGTCATCAATTGTTCTTACCTTTATTTTATTGCTGTTCTCTGGTTTTTTGACATAAGTGTTTCCGTAGCGTGTCCAGACGGATTCCAACTTTTTGTCTTTCTTTAGTTGTCTTGCCTGATAGAAGACGTTGGCCATGTTTTTTGTAAGTTGTTCATTAATATAGATTAGACTTTTTGTTCCCTTTAAATTGCATTCGTCTGTTGTCAGGGATCCAATCGTTCTTCTCGCTTCCAAAATAGTGGCCTTCATCTGTTTTGATTTTATTTCCACGACAATTGGACTCCTTTCTTTTGTGCTGTTCTGTCGGTAGCTCTTTATCACATCTCCATCTCCGACAGTCACATTCATGGCCTTCATTACTTTCTTGACAATATCGTTAGTGTTTTCTTTGGATTTGTCGTGGTTATCGACTCCGATCAGAACTATATTGTTTTCGATCTTCTCTCTTTCCATGTTGTCTATAGTTATCTCTAAACTCGTAACTCGATTTTTCAGCATTTCCCTTTCCTTCCTTTCCTCGTTACGACACTTGCGTAATTCCTTCAGCTCCTGGTTCATGTCGTGCAGTTGCACAGCGATAAATTCAATTGTTTTTTTCAGATCCTTTATAACTTCTACACATTGACATGGGGTTTGACGGTCATCTTCCTCTTCTTCGCCTGATTGGGTATCATCCTTTCTTTTTCCTTTCTTTGTTTGTTTGGGCATTTTCTTTTAAATTTACTAGGCAACGGCAATTTTTATTAAAGAATTTCTACAGTTGGAAATTGTGGTATCGGCAAAAGAAAGCAGCCCATATATCGTATGAGACCTGCCTTGAAAGCCGTTTGAGAAAAAAGAAGTATCCACTCGGCTCAATGGAGAACCGCACACAGTCACTTAAAAGTTTTGTTTCACCAAATGTTGGCCATGTGGTTGTTCTCGTTCTTTCACATTAACTCACGTTATTCTTCAGAAAATTGTCTTTGTTGTGATATAAATTTCAAATTTCTTCTATAAGTTGTCTGTTTGTAATTGATAGTAGTAAGCAGCCAACACATATACACGTGTTTATTCACTTTATACTTTTATGTTTCAAAAGCTACTTTAGGTTTTTGAGTTTTTTTATGTGATCTTTGATTCTATTCTCTTAAGACGGTCTATAGGAATCATTATCGTAAATATTTAATGCTGTCCGTTAACCAGTTCGAAATTTTAAAATTTGCGTTTTTAAAATTTGTGGCAGTATGGCTTTTGAGCGATTTTGAATAATTCGTACGCCACCATCGCCATCGTCCTGATAATATCGGGCCAATTTAATGAGACATGAGCTGTTTATTTAAATCAATAGGTAATGGCATTTGTCTTGTTTTGGTCAAAAGGGACAGGAGAGATTTTACAGCATCGTAGACAGGATGATTTTTTTTTTTCATATACAGGCTGGAATTTTTAAACAAAGTTTTTTTATTGTGTTTCCCAAAAAACAGCCGAGTTGGACGTTTGTAACAAAAACATAACAACGGCACGAGAAATCTAATAGTGTCCTTGAGTTATCTTTAAAGACCGTGGAGTAACCATTGGTCTTGTATGGGCGGCATGTTTGATTTTATCATTTTAGGTGGTCTTTTCGTCATTTTCAATTGTCGTGTATCACACTTGTTAATTAGAAGTAAATTTTAGGCGAATGTTAGTTGATCCTGTTCTTCGTTTTTGCAAATATTGAAACAGAACAGTCATCAACTTTTTTACGTATGTCACATCACTTCAAACCAAGTGTGTTTTTATTTTTTATGACATGTTTAAATGAAGAGCACTTCCAACATCAGCCTGAACACTGAAGATGTAATTTTTATGTGAAAAACGAACAGTTAACACATTACCGTCAGACAACTGAAAGCAAACTGCCATAATTTTAGTTCAATACAAAACGTGTTGATTTTAGATCCAAATACTGCACAAACAAAAACGTCAAAATTTGGAAATTATCTCCAGCCCAATGAGTGTAGTAGAAAATGTAAAAGACGTTACAAAATTCTTAAAAAAATTCACAATAAAACCTGGCGCTCATGAAAACACAAGTATGCAGTTGGATTTGTCGTGCCTGTGCAATGTAATTGTTGCCAACGCCCAACTCCACTGCATTTTTGAGTAAAAACAGCAGAACACAAAATTTCAGCCTGTATACTAAAAAAAATCACCCTGTATACGATGCTATAAAACCTCGACTGTTCCTTTTTACCGAAAGGAAACAAATGTCATTACCTACTAGTTTTATTACAGCTTTTCTAATAACAGTAGGGAACATTATTCCACATTTTCATACAGGAATAAATTGCACCCCGCTCATACTTCAATAATCTATGCCTAGGAAGTATATAATCCTGACCAATGATGCCTGCAATTGTAAAGGTTGTCACTTCTGTATTCACGGAAATATTAAGGATGCTTTAGAAGGAAAGAATTACTCTCGTAAATCTAGATGGCGGGAACTGTTAACATGCCTTCTTCTCTAAAGAAAGTGCGACAAGAATCGGTGTAATTCGTTCCTCGCAGCGCTTGAAGGGCACGCTTCTGGGCAATGAAGGACCGCTCAGCATAGTTTACTGACCCCCAAAAGATTATAGTGTACCCTAAATAACTGTAAATATTTGAATAATAAAATGCATTTGCTGTATTTTTGTTTGTATTGTTCAACAATATTCGAAGGCCGTGAATATTTTTAAAAATTGTTATGTACAGTTGATATATGTTGGTTGTATGACAGCTGATCATCAATAACTAAACCCAACAGATTAGAACAATTGCTCCTTGCATTCGCACCTCGTCATACTTAATTTCAGCGGAGTTGCTTATTGTGTTGGAAAATAATATAAACTTTGTTTTATCTATGTTTAGCCGTAAGAAGTTAGATAAGAACCATTTTGCAAGACTGCATATATGCATGCTGTGCAAGAGATTAGCAATAGAACTTGAATTATTCACGACAGTGGTATCACCTGCGTAGCAAATATTTTTTCCAGTAGTAGGCAACAAAACAATATCGTATAGGTAAATGATTAAAAAAAAAAGTGGTCCAAGTATACTACCTTGGGGAGGGGGTCCAATGCCAATTGAAAATTAGCAGAAACGAACTGCATTCTGATTTGCATCAGTTAATTTGCAAGTGTGAGCTCTTCCGGTGAGGTATGATTCTATCAGCATTTTTACTGGACCTCTAAGGCCGCATTTATCAATTTTTGTAATTATAAGATCAATATTGATTGAATCAAACGCTTTTCCGAGGTCTAGCATAACATGACTATACAACATCAGCGTAGCTGCGATTTTATCACACATGGCTTTTGTGCACTGGACGAAAGTCAAAAAGCAACTAATGGCCGCCATGATCGCGTACCCCCTGCTCCGGAGATGAATGATGCGCATACTCGAGAACGTCTCGTGATTTGCTTGCGAGCCTACCATGAGTCTTGTGAAGGTAGCATCCACATGGTACCAAAATTAAAAAAAAAAATATCATCGTTTGCTCCTCGTTTGCCCTCTATTGCCATTTAATAGTTTTGTTTGCCTCCTCATAGTTTTAGAGAAAATTGATTTTTTTTCTGGGGGGCTAACTTCACGCTGAGCAACCCCCACCCATCAAATTTGCATTTTCAGCAATTTTTTGCGTCAGAAACAGGTTATTTCTATTTCCTATCATATACAAATTATGATTGATTTCGTCAATTGTCAATTCGGTCGAAATGGAAATTAAAAACGTGGAATCGATTTCTCATCGTTTGCGCCTGATTGCCATTGTGGATGATTAAACAAATGGTGGAAGATATATTTGTAGAGTTTTGTTGTTTGGGTCCCTCTAGAAATTGAGAAAGAAAATAAAATATCTGAAAACATTGAGATTTTGTCGCATTTCATTAGCAAACGCCAAAATTGCTCAGGATAATTAAACAAATGGTGGAAGATACATTTGTAGAGTTTTGTTGCTTGAATTCCTCTCGAAATCGAGATAAAAAATAAAATATCTGAAAATATTTAGATTTTTATTTCGTAAGTTCAACTGTTTATAATTTTTGTGTCTGGAGGCAAACGCCAAATTTGCTCAGGATGGTTAAACAAATAATAGTAGCAATGTAAGGAGAGTTTTGCCGTTTTATGGTGCCTATAAATTATTAGAAATATAAATTTGTTAGCGTATCAAGGTTCTACTGCTGTGACGAAAAGCCAATTTGCGGGAAAATTATCAGGAGAAAAGGGAAAATATGAAATGGCAATCTGGGGCAAACAATGAGAAATCGATTGCACGTTTTTATTTTCCATTTTGACCGAATTGATAGTATGGGGGGCTAACTTCTCACCAGATTTCGGAAAGAAATCATAATTTTTTTATGATAGGAAATGAGGCAAAAAAGTGCAAACGAAATGCTATTAACTTCATGTATTTGAATTTCTGATAATTAAAAATTGATGGGTGGGGGGGGAAAGAAGAAGAAAATTCATTTTTCCCGAAAACTATAAGGAGGCAAACGAAACTATTAAATGCCAATAGAGGGTAAACGATGTTTTTTTTCAGAATTTTTTCGTGACCATTTGGGGCTAACTTCACATGGCTCCTACCATCATATTCTCGCAAGCCTACAGTTGAGTGAATAGCTGGAGAGCCTACCGTGATCAGTTCGTAGTCCACCTTAAGGCTACCAACGTATTCATGAGCCATTTTATTAGTACTGCTTTAGTCAAAAACATTTCTGCATCCACATTCTACGGAAAAAGCATATCAAAAACTATACTATCGCTTGTTAGATCTTTTTCATTGTTGATCAGGTGTACTTGAATATATGTAGGTGAAATGCTCAGATATCTAGACTCAAAAGTTAATTGAGTCATTGTTTTCTATTAAATTAAGAACTGTGGTATGTAGATTTATTATAGTGACAACGGAAATTAGGTAAGGATATAAAGGCACAAATTGAGAGGGGTCTGCAAAAATATAAAAGAAAAAATAAGGACCACTGTACCGGACGGACAGCCGAAATCCCGTATAAATTAGTATAATCGACGGAGTGTTGCGCTAAAGTAAATGTGGCGCTTTGTACATGGATGGCGTGCAGTAATTGACAAACCTGGGACAAGTTTTAAAAAGGGCGCGCGCGACCCATTTGTTAGCCGTGCACGGTGCGGCCGCCGACAGTGGCGACGCGACCGACGGCGAAATAAAACTACATTTAATGCGATAAAATAAATTCACCGCCGACGCCGCGTTGTATTCGCGTTTATTTCCAAAACGGAACGCTTAATCGTTGTAATTTACATCTAGCGGCAACGCGGACCGGGACTAAACACCAAGGTCCACCGGTAGTGTTTTTCTCCACATTTTATGTCATGTTTATATTTTTTTTTATTTGAATGTCTGACTAAACGGTTGCAGTTACTTATGTTGCGGGTGTAGTAAATCTGTTTGTATAATAAAAGCCAAATAAAGCGCGAATTGCTGAACTTTTGAACTGCTAAAGTTGTTAGCCTAAGACTGGTTGCATCTCCTTATACTGTTAAGAGGCATGTACAACTTGGACAAGACTTTGGGTTGAATAGCAAATTTATATTTATTATTTTATTTATTTATTTATTCATTAAAGGATACAAAACAGGCATTAAGCCCACTACATCATTAAGCCCACTACTATCACTTATAGATAAAATAATCAGCACAGTGCTCTACGAAATACCCACAAATTCCACAAATATATCCAACGTCACTAAATACAATCTACAATGCTATCATATCTCAAAAAATATAAACAGAAAAATAATCAAAACAAACATGAAAAGAAAAAGAAGGTACACGCTTTACAATTGATATCTTCTCGAAATGATTTCAGAAAAACAAATACGCCTGAGTGCGCCCCGAAAACTATCTACTGACACCTCGGAGAAAATCAGCAATTGAAAAAATCTAGGCTCACTACCGACCCTCGTCATTCGCAGTATCGGCGCGTTTCTGCGCATGTTCGTTCTTGAGATTGCACACCAAAACACTCGCGTTCCTCTAAGATGACGAGAGGGGACACTCAACGATATTCTACTCAGCAGAATCTAGCTATCTAGATAATTGTTTAATATTCGGAAAAACAGAAGGATGTCCGAGTATATCCTACGTTCCTGAAGGGACAGCACTCTGAAGTGTCTAAATATCTCAGAATAACGCGCTCAGACGCATTTTATTCGCAAGGGTGATCATCAACCTGCGCTGCACACCCTCGAGTCTGTTAATAGAGACCATGTAACAGGGATTCCAAAAACAAAGTTTTTTCTACATATTATTTATTTTAATTTAATTCAGTTGGGTACCATTTTGGGTATTTTCAAACCAACCAAAGGCTGTAAAAAAGCAAATTAAAGAAATATGTAATCCGGGCAATATCAATAGGGGGTTTGCGCTACAAAAGGTTGGGTAGAAAAAGATGTTATTTAGTGCCGGCCCACGATGAAAAATCCAAGTTCTCCACTTTGGGGGAGGCCGGCGTGGTCCGCCTTCTTGGTTTGAAAGTATAAAAAAGTTAACAAGAACAAAAATGTCTAATACAAATTTAAAGAAGACAAAGTTTCCTAATATTTTTCTGAATACTTTTTTTGATGTGTAACGAATTACAGCTGCGGAAACATGAACATTTATCAAAAAGTATATCGAACAAGCAAGCGGCTTTTACCATTAAGCAGATTTAGCATTCTGAACGTTGAAGATTCCAATTGGCATTGAGTCCTTTTGTTCTTTTGGATAAGCATTTTTTGTATGTTTTTCCTTGGTTGAAGAGGAAGGATGTCGTGTCACAACCACTAACCGCGTATAAAAACAGTGTGTTTTCGGTTTCTTCGTTCACTTTGAAACAATTCGCGGAATATACTTACTCGTTCAGTCGTGTTGCTTCGCCCGGTTTGCGAAGGTAGATGATGTTGGTTTAGGATGATCCTATTGCTGTCAGCAGAACTAGAAGATGAACGTCTTCGCCAATGATAGATACCGCATCGAATGATGAGTAGAAGGAAATGTTGACGATCTAGACATCAGCATCGTCTTCATCCTGCTTAACAGTAAAATCCGCCTGTTCGATTTTCGTTTTAGGGAAATGGTTCCGCAGCTGTTACACTCGTTATAGATCGTTACAGATCAGACTTCGAAAAAATTTAGGAAAGTTAAGTGTTCATCATATTTGTATAAGACATTTTTGTTCTGGGTTCAACCCTTAGGGATTTTTTTAAAACAATTTTTAGTTGGTGATGATATACGGACGATGTTAACTGACTCTTCCAGCCAAGTGGAGTGGTCAGACTGAATAATTATGAAAGTATTTTTCTATAATTATAGCAAAATTCATACAGATGATTTGCAACATGATTCTTTTGTGCATACTTTATCGATAAGGGTTCGAATGCGGTTGTATTACACTGAGCTTTGTCGTGCTACAAACACAAACTCAAACCGTAAATTCAAATGGAAAGTAATAACGACGGACCAGCTAAGAATATAGAAAAGATTTATTGTTTTTACGAAATATATTCTTTTGAATTTATTCTTTTGGATCAAAACATTGCTTTGACACCAACAATATTTACTTCATTAAATGCTCTAGTTTATTTACTTATAGAGATTTATTTATTGGGAATATTCATATAAGTCAAATAAATATATTTGGGTACAATGAAAAATTTCTTTCCTTTAAAGATGCATTTTTATTTTTTTAAAAAAGCCTTCCTTAATGCCAAATAAATTTAATTTTGATTCAAACAAATATATTTCTACACAAGAAGAAATTTATTTCCTTTAAAGTAATATTTTTGCTTTGGCTTAAAAATAGGTTTACTTCCGCCAATAAATCATATTTTGATTCAAATACATATATATTTACTGTGAATTTCTTATCCAACTACCTTGTTAGATGGCGTTGTAAACGCTCTCCTCGTAGTTCGGCCATATAAATAGAAAGCCTGTTGCTCAGTTGTCATCCGTGTGGCTAAATTGTTAAAAGTCCATGTGATCGGCAAGATACAAGCACAGTGCATGCAGGTCCAAGTTCCGATTCCGAATCAGCGTGCATTTTGCTACCCTAACAACGACTATATATAGGTCTGGGAAGACTAAGTACTGGTCGAGGATGTGTGTCCTAAAAGACGGTGACACGTATAGATTTTGCTGTACTGTACCCTCCGAAAACATCTTGTCAATAAAACGTCTATATTAATTCCTTCAACAAACTAATAATTTCTTTAACCAATCATTTAAAAACCATTTGTCGCAACCTTACAATATCGCATTTTATCTGAACCAACAATATGCGTCAATTTTATGAATTATCACTTTTTCACTCAACACAATCATAATTATTTGAACTAAATAAATCTCGTTCCTTATAATACACAAATTGTAAATTTTAACTGAAAACATAAGTTGTTTGACATAACTAAACGTTCTTTCTACCAAACAAATATTTCAAATAAAATCATTTTTACCAGCAAAAAAAAATTTCTTTGCCTCTATTCAAACACCAGATTTCTTTGTGACAATGCATATTTATTTGAATTAAACAACAGTTTCTGTGTACCACCTATAAATTGCCGGTGGTCAAAACCTTTTTGTGACAAGGCATTCAACGAAGAAGCAAGTAACACAACTTGTAAAAATTGTGAAGGACATCATAAAGGAGAAAAAAAATACGATAGAATCGTGTAGAAAATTTTCGAACCACTACGGATAGAAATACTAATATCGATAGTGATTTACTTGTTGGTACGGTTGACGATAACGATTGATTAATTTTTGTTATTAAATATGAACTATTTTATTAAAATATACATTCTTAGTGTTTATTATATTACGCAACAATGAAGACTCTCAGCTAAGCAAACACAGAAAAGCTAAAAATACTGTAATACTAAAGTCTTCACGTTGAAAGATGATCGGTCAACAGAAGTATCCACTAAAGACGCGTCTGCTGCGGGAGAAGTAAATTTATTTACAGTTTTTATGACAGACGATATATTACATACATACATACATAATTGCTTCCTTTTATTACATTTGTACGACGTCGAAGGGATTAGTCATTAACCCGTAGTGTAGATACCTAATTTGTTTTAATTAAGTATACTAATTTATGTTCTGCAAGCTTTATTTTGACCTATTTTGACACGTGTTAAGGCATTACAGTGAAAAAATCGTTAGAATTTTAATCATAGAGCACTTATTATAGTTTACAATTTTTTTTTAAACTTAAATTAATTCAAATATAACCGCAAAAATATCTGGTGACATAATTGGTAACTTTATCCTAGTGTGAAATTGGCGTGTAGTTTCAAATGTACACATGACATTATCTTTATTATACACTGAGAGAGGTTGCTTAATTGAACGTAAAAATGTAACTCGATTGAGGATATTTGGGACCACGTTCACTACGATTAATAAAACTTCTTTCCTTTAAATCGCTATATTTCGGAATGAAATTTATTCCTTCATCAGGCGTTAAACTACAACACATACAAAGACAATTCATTATACAGTTAAAAAACAAAGTGTTACCACTTACGATTAAGTTTCGTTAAGCTTGCGAATCTGGTACACATTCTCACACAACACTCGGCGACAAAACATACATAACTACATCAAAAGAGACAAACGACAAAATTTCCACACGCAGAGTAGCCACGTGCAGATAGGACGGCACTGAAAGTGAAAACTCGACCGACGGGGAAATCACGCATCGAACGCGTCAGAACACCGCAACAGAAACAACATACCACGCTCCACAAAAGTTCAGGTGCATAGCACACAATACAAAAATAATATCAAAACGTCAAAAACGATAATGTACCTCCCTCCATGCTTCTGTCCCTCCTGCTTTTATCAATTTGAATTATATAAGAGTAATAATTACTTAGCCCCTCTACATCAGTACGAAAATTGACCGTGTTGTCATGGTAGTTGATATGGTACATCTCCAAGAAGAGTCTATTATAGTAGCCACGCTCCTGGTCTAAAACATTCACATTTTCAAAGTCAAAAGTGTGCTGATTGTCTATCGCATGACATGCCAGGGCACAACCCGTTCTCCCCAGACCACAATCGCTTTTGTGTTTAGAAACTCTGCTCTTCAACCACTGCGAGGTGACACCAATGTACCTTCCATCACAATCCCTACACTGTATAGAGTAAATCAAGTTAGATTTGAATTCTACGGGATCTTTATCTTTGACATTAGTGAACAGGTTAATCAATTTATTATTGTAGTGTTGAATTAATTTAAAATCTGAGTTTAAGTTGGGTTTGAAAATTGAAATTAATTTATCGGTTAAACAAGGAATGTGACTAATTTTTTTAAATTTGAAAGATTGATGGGGAATAATGCTATTGTCAAAAATACTGGGTGTAATGTTCCTGCAAGAAAATAAAAGTTTGTTTACTAATTTTAATGGAAAGCTGTTCTCTAAGAAGGTCAATTTTAATTTATTTAGCGCTTGTCTGCGATATTTAATATTGCATATTCTGGTGACTCTATTTTTCATAGCCATGAGTGTATTAATTTTGTGTTTGAAGGTATGGTTAGAATAGAAGTTTATGTATCTGCCCGAGTACGTAGGTTTGGTGTACCAGTCAGCGATCAAAGAAGAGTCATCCCTAATGACTTTGCAGTCTAGAAAAGGTACAAAGTTATCTTTTTCTATCTCCACGGTAAATTGAACGTGTTGATTAAAATTATTAAAAGTGTTTAAGGTATGCTCTATCATGTCCGAGGGAACCGAGGTTATTATATCATCAACAAACTTAAATATGAAAGGTAATGTAAAAGGAAGCGCAGGAATGACACTATCAAGAACGTAATCCATAACAACAGTGGCCAAAATTGGACTGATTGGGGATCCCATCGGTGTACCAAAAAGTTGTAAAAAAATTTGATTATGAAAGGTAAAATAAGTATTATTGAAAAGAAATTTTAAAGTGTCAACAAAAGACTGAAGGTCAAAACTACAATTGGGCTCTATTAGACTCCAATTGTTACTCACTATGGATGTCACCATGTCCAAGGGCACATTAGTGAACAAGCTCACTACATCGAGTGAAATTATTACGAAGTTACTGGGAATGTTAATGTCCTTAATCCTGTCTACAAAATCAAAGGTGTCAGACACATTGTATTGAGTACGATGAGCCAGTGAAGTAGCTAGAACACTAGAAACCCACTTAGAAAGCTTATATGTGGCTGAACCACAAGCTGAAATAATAGGCCTTAAGGGCACTTCCGGTTTGTGTATTTTCGGAAGGAAATACGCTTTACTTAAAACTGAGTTGTTGGTTGTCAAATGTTTCAACTGTTCTTCCGTTATGTGGTTTTTGTGAAGCAATTCTTTTAATAAAGTTTTTGTTTTTTGCTGCAGAATTTGTGTCGGATTTTTGCTAATTTTCTTATAGGTGATCTCGTCGTTAAGCATAATATTAGCCTTTATAATGTAACTGTCATGATCAAGAAGCACCGTAGTTGAACCTTTGTCAGCATTAATGACAAGCAGATTAGTATTATCTTTAAGAAATTTAACCGTTTTTCTTTTTAGAATTTCCAGTTGTTGGTTCAACCACGTCCCCCCGAAACCACCGTTTAAAAAATTAGTCACAACATTTGTAGCCCTGGCTCTCAAGATGTTCCTATTGTCTGGAGGACAAGAGGAAACCACATTCTCTATCTCCATAATCAATCTTCTGATGTTAACATTCTTATTGTTGACAGGTAGACAAAACTTGGGGCCCAAAGAGAGAAAATTTAAGATATCCGTGGGCACGGTGACACTCGACAAGTTGGTTATCCATTTACCATTGTTATTAAAAATATTATCGAGGGCGTTCTTTTTTTCCTGAAATAGTTTGTTGAACTTAGTAGTATTACTCTTCCTTACAGTGTTGAATATCTGTTTATATCTGACTTTTAAAGCATCTTCAAATGAGGAGACTACATTGAAGGGAAGACCAGCACGCAATTGAACATGTAACTGTGATATAATTCTGCTTAAGTGAACTATGTTATTGTGGGTTATGCTAATTTCAAAGTTAATAGTTGTGGTAGATAACCTGCTGTTAAAGTTGTTGATCCTTCGTTGAAGTTTACTATTGTGAGTATCCAACAAATTCCAGGTTCCCCTCGTGCCGCCACTAATGTGTCTCGGGATGATGTCATGCTTCTTGCACCTTGTGAGATAAGTGAGTCTGTTTCTCATCTTCGCCAGCTTGATGTTGTTGTTCGATAACTGCTTCATTGCCCGCATCATGCTGCAGCCAAATTGTTGTTCGATGTTACGATAATAACCCATTTGTAAATATACACTGAGAGAGGTTGCTTAATTGAACGTAAAAATGTAACTCGATTGAGGATATTTGGGACCACGTTCACTACGATTAATAAAACTTCTTTCCTTTAAATCGCTATATTTCGGAATGAAATTTATTCCTTCATCAGGCGTTAAACTACAACACATACAAAGACAATTCATTATACAGTTAAAAAACAAAGTGTTACCACTTACGATTAAGTTTCGTTAAGCTTGCGAATCTGGTACACATTCTCACACAACACTCGGCGACAAAACATACATAACTACATCAAAAGAGACAAACGACAAAATTTCCACACGCAGAGTAGCCACGTGCAGATAGGACGGCACTGAAAGTGAAAACTCGACCGACGGGGAAATCACGCATCGAACGCGTCAGAACACCGCAACAGAAACAACATACCACGCTCCACAAAAGTTCAGGTGCATAGCACACAATACAAAAATAATATCAAAACGTCAAAAACGATAATGTACCTCCCTCCATGCTTCTGTCCCTCCTGCTTTTATCAATTTGAATTATATAAGAGTAATAATTACTTAGCCCCTCTACATCAGTACGAAAATTGACCGTGTTGTCATGGTAGTTGATATGGTACATCTCCAAGAAGAGTCTATTATAGTAGCCACGCTCCTGGTCTAAAACATTCACATTTTCAAAGTCAAAAGTGTGCTGATTGTCTATCGCATGACATGCCAGGGCACAACCCGTTCTCCCCAGACCACAATCGCTTTTGTGTTTAGAAACTCTGCTCTTCAACCACTGCGAGGTGACACCAATGTACCTTCCATCACAATCCCTACACTGTATAGAGTAAATCAAGTTAGATTTGAATTCTACGGGATCTTTATCTTTGACATTAGTGAACAGGTTAATCAATTTATTATTGTAGTGTTGAATTAATTTAAAATCTGAGTTTAAGTTGGGTTTGAAAATTGAAATTAATTTATCGGTTAAACAAGGAATGTGACTAATTTTTTTAAATTTGAAAGATTGATGGGGAATAATGCTATTGTCAAAAATACTGGGTGTAATGTTCCTGCAAGAAAATAAAAGTTTGTTTACTAATTTTAATGGAAAGCTGTTCTCTAAGAAGGTCAATTTTAATTTATTTAGCGCTTGTCTGCGATATTTAATATTGCATATTCTGGTGACTCTATTTTTCATAGCCATGAGTGTATTAATTTTGTGTTTGAAGGTATGGTTAGAATAGAAGTTTATGTATCTGCCCGAGTACGTAGGTTTGGTGTACCAGTCAGCGATCAAAGAAGAGTCATCCCTAATGACTTTGCAGTCTAGAAAAGGTACAAAGTTATCTTTTTCTATCTCCACGGTAAATTGAACGTGTTGATTAAAATTATTAAAAGTGTTTAAGGTATGCTCTATCATGTCCGAGGGAACCGAGGTTATTATATCATCAACAAACTTAAATATGAAAGGTAATGTAAAAGGAAGCGCAGGAATGACACTATCAAGAACGTAATCCATAACAACAGTGGCCAAAATTGGACTGATTGGGGATCCCATCGGTGTACCAAAAAGTTGTAAAAAAATTTGATTATGAAAGGTAAAATAAGTATTATTGAAAAGAAATTTTAAAGTGTCAACAAAAGACTGAAGGTCAAAACTACAATTGGGCTCTATTAGACTCCAATTGTTACTCACTATGGATGTCACCATGTCCAAGGGCACATTAGTGAACAAGCTCACTACATCGAGTGAAATTATTACGAAGTTACTGGGAATGTTAATGTCCTTAATCCTGTCTACAAAATCAAAGGTGTCAGACACATTGTATTGAGTACGATGAGCCAGTGAAGTAGCTAGAACACTAGAAACCCACTTAGAAAGCTTATATGTGGCTGAACCACAAGCTGAAATAATAGGCCTTAAGGGCACTTCCGGTTTGTGTATTTTCGGAAGGAAATACGCTTTACTTAAAACTGAGTTGTTGGTTGTCAAATGTTTCAACTGTTCTTCCGTTATGTGGTTTTTGTGAAGCAATTCTTTTAATAAAGTTTTTGTTTTTTGCTGTTGTGGAGCGTGGTATGTTGTTTCTGTTGCGGTGTTCTGACGCGTTCGATGCGTGATTTCCCCGTCGGTCGAGTTTTCACTTTCAGTGCCGTCCTATCTGCACGTGGCTACTCTGCGTGTGGAAATTTTGTCGTTTGTCTCTTTTGATGTAGTTATGTATGTTTTGTCGCCGAGTGTTGTGTGAGAATGTGTACCAGATTCGCAAGCTTAACGAAACTTAATCGTAAGTGGTAACACTTTGTTTTTTAACTGTATAATGAATTGTCTTTGTATGTGTTGTAGTTTAACGCCTGATGAAGGAATAAATTTCATTCCGAAATATAGCGATTTAAAGGAAAGAAGTTTTATTAATCGTAGTGAACGTGGTCCCAAATATCCTCAATCGAGTTACATTTTTACGTTCAATTAAGCAACCTCTCTCAGTGTATATTTACAAATGGGTTATTATCGTAACATCGAACAACAATTTGGCTGCAGCATGATGCGGGCAATGAAGCAGTTATCGAACAACAACATCAAGCTGGCGAAGATGAGAAACAGACTCACTTATCTCACAAGGTGCAAGAAGCATGACATCATCCCGAGACACATTAGTGGCGGCACGAGGGGAACCTGGAATTTGTTGGATACTCACAATAGTAAACTTCAACGAAGGATCAACAACTTTAACAGCAGGTTATCTACCACAACTATTAACTTTGAAATTAGCATAACCCACAATAACATAGTTCACTTAAGCAGAATTATATCACAGTTACATGTTCAATTGCGTGCTGGTCTTCCCTTCAATGTAGTCTCCTCATTTGAAGATGCTTTAAAAGTCAGATATAAACAGATATTCAACACTGTAAGGAAGAGTAATACTACTAAGTTCAACAAACTATTTCAGGAAAAAAAGAACGCCCTCGATAATATTTTTAATAACAATGGTAAATGGATAACCAACTTGTCGAGTGTCACCGTGCCCACGGATATCTTAAATTTTCTCTCTTTGGGCCCCAAGTTTTGTCTACCTGTCAACAATAAGAATGTTAACATCAGAAGATTGATTATGGAGATAGAGAATGTGGTTTCCTCTTGTCCTCCAGACAATAGGAACATCTTGAGAGCCAGGGCTACAAATGTTGTGACTAATTTTTTAAACGGTGGTTTCGGGGGGACGTGGTTGAACCAACAACTGGAAATTCTAAAAAGAAAAACGGTTAAATTTCTTAAAGATAATACTAATCTGCTTGTCATTAATGCTGACAAAGGTTCAACTACGGTGCTTCTTGATCATGACAGTTACATTATAAAGGCTAATATTATGCTTAACGACGAGATCACCTATAAGAAAATTAGCAAAAATCCGACACAAATTCTGCAGCAAAAAACAAAAACTTTATTAAAAGAATTGCTTCACAAAAACCACATAACGGAAGAACAGTTGAAACATTTGACAACCAACAACTCAGTTTTAAGTAAAGCGTATTTCCTTCCGAAAATACACAAACCGGAAGTGCCCTTAAGGCCTATTATTTCAGCTTGTGGTTCAGCCACATATAAGCTTTCTAAGTGGGTTTCTAGTGTTCTAGCTACTTCACTGGCTCATCGTACTCAATACAATGTGTCT
This sequence comes from Melinopterus prodromus, assembly GCA_964023965.1. Lineage (NCBI taxonomy): Eukaryota > Metazoa > Arthropoda > Insecta > Coleoptera > Scarabaeidae > Melinopterus > Melinopterus prodromus. The sequence goes on from OZ030392.1 coordinate 30,116,559, forward strand.
GACACCTTTGATTTTGTAGACAGGATTAAGGACATTAACATTCCCAGTAACTTCGTAATAATTTCACTCGATGTAGTGAGCTTGTTCACTAATGTGCCCTTGGACATGGTGACATCCATAGTGAGTAACAATTGGAGTCTAATAGAGCCCAATTGTAGTTTTGACCTTCAGTCTTTTGTTGACACTTTAAAATTTCTTTTCAATAATACTTATTTTACCTTTCATAATCAAATTTTTTTACAACTTTTTGGTACACCGATGGGATCCCCAATCAGTCCAATTTTGGCCACTGTTGTTATGGATTACGTTCTTGATAGTGTCATTCCTGCGCTTCCTTTTACATTACCTTTCATATTTAAGTTTGTTGATGATATAATAACCTCGGTTCCCTCGGACATGATAGAGCATACCTTAAACACTTTTAATAATTTTAATCAACACGTTCAATTTACCGTGGAGATAGAAAAAGATAACTTTGTACCTTTTCTAGACTGCAAAGTCATTAGGGATGACTCTTCTTTGATCGCTGACTGGTACACCAAACCTACGTACTCGGGCAGATACATAAACTTCTATTCTAACCATACCTTCAAACACAAAATTAATACACTCATGGCTATGAAAAATAGAGTCACCAGAATATGCAATATTAAATATCGCAGACAAGCGCTAAATAAATTAAAATTGACCTTCTTAGAGAACAGCTTTCCATTAAAATTAGTAAACAAACTTTTATTTTCTTGCAGGAACATTACACCCAGTATTTTTGACAATAGCATTATTCCCCATCAATCTTTCAAATTTAAAAAAATTAGTCACATTCCTTGTTTAACCGATAAATTAATTTCAATTTTCAAACCCAACTTAAACTCAGATTTTAAATTAATTCAACACTACAATAATAAATTGATTAACCTGTTCACTAATGTCAAAGATAAAGATCCCGTAGAATTCAAATCTAACTTGATTTACTCTATACAGTGTAGGGATTGTGATGGAAGGTACATTGGTGTCACCTCGCAGTGGTTGAAGAGCAGAGTTTCTAAACACAAAAGCGATTGTGGTCTGGGGAGAACGGGTTGTGCCCTGGCATGTCATGCGATAGACAATCAGCACACTTTTGACTTTGAGAATGTGAGTGTTTTAGACCAGGAGCGTGGCTACTATAATAGACTCTTCTTGGAGATGTACCATATCAACTACCATGACAGCACGGTCAATTTTCGTACTGATGTAGAGGGGCTAAGTAATTATTACTCTTATATAATTCAAATTGATAAAAGCAGGAGGGACAGAAGCATGGAGGGAGGTACATTATCGTTTTTGACGTTTTGATATTATTTTTGTATTGTGTGCTATGCACCTGAACTTTTGTGGAGCGTGGTATGTTGTTTCTGTTGCGGTGTTGTGACGCGTTCGATGCGTGATTTCCCCGTCGGTCGAGTTTTCACTTTCAGTGCCGTCCTATCTGCACGTGGCTACTCTGCGTGTGGAAATTTTGTCGTTTGTCTCTTTTGATGTAGTTATGTATGTTTTGTCGCCGAGTGTTGTGTGAGAATGTGTACCAGATTCGCAAGCTTAACGAAACTTAATCGTAAGTGGTAACACTTTGTTTTTTAACTGTATAATGAATTGTCTTTGTATGTGTTGTAGTTTAACGCCTGATGAAGGAATAAATTTCATTCCGAAATATAGCGATTTAAAGGAAAGAAGTTTTATTAATCGTAGTGAACGTGGTCCCAAATATCCTCAATCGAGTTTTTGTTTAATTCAATATCAAACTATTGGCCCTGCACCACTCGCCCATGCATTTTACCGCACGACTTGTTTCAGCAGATAGTTCAGGCACACTGTTCGCTCTGATGACCAGCGTGGTATCATCTGCATATTGGTATAACTCGCCCAATGGAATAGTGGCGGACAGGTCATTAACATACATTAAAAAGAGCAGAGGCCCAAGAATTGATCCCTGAGGGACACCAACGCTCAACACAGACGAACGAGTGGAAAAAGTCCCGTCCACCCGAACCCGCTGACGCATGTTCCCCAAGTACGACTCAATCAACTCGCCCGAAACACCTCTCACTCCATATGAAGATAGTTTATTTAGAAGGATGCCGTGGTCCACCATATCGAATGCCTTGGACAAGTCAAAGAAAACTGACGCCACATGGCGCTTTGCATCTACGTGGTTCAAAATGTTAGTAATGGCACCGAAAAGAGCCTTTTCACATGATGAGCCTGGAAGAAACCCAAACTGGCTCGGGGACATAAAGTTGTGATCATGGAAAAATTGGAACAATCTCTGATATATTATGCTTTCAAAAATTTTTGAGAATGCCAGTAAAAGGGAAATTGGGCGATAATTTGTTTAAACAGTTTGATCAAAAAAATGCTGACAAATAAAATTTTTGCGTGATGTTTTTATTCTGTTTTTTTTTGTATGTGATTTAAAACATGTTTTATTTCATGTTTAGAACATGTTTTTTGCGTAGTGTTTAGAAACATTGTTCTGTTAAACATCATTTTATAAAAAAAAACGTTTCTTTCCTTCAAAATAACAAACATTTTTTTCATAACATCCCTGTTTACAATTCAAAAATAAGGAGATTATCCCCTGACAAAAAGGGTCACACATTTGTTTTACGCTTTGAATGAAAGCAAAAAACCATATGAAACTTTTTACATGGTTTCCTTAGATTTGTGTTCTTTTATTTTTCAAACATTTTGAAAATCAATTATTGATTGTCAAAATGTTAAATAATTATTGCGAGCACTGTATACGGCAAAGTCGCGCTTGCGCGACTTTGCCCAGTACGACACATCGGTGAGAACCTACAGATTTCGGCGATATACACAAATACACAATATACAAATTTGCTGTACCGAATCAGCGATATACGCGGTTCGGCGATCTATCCGTTTCGGCGATCTACCTGGATCAGCGAACTACCTGGATCGGCGATCTGCCAAGATCGGCAACAGAACGCAAAACTACAGTGCTTATGCTTTTTATTTCGTCGATTTTTGGCCGCTCTTTCGAAAAAATATTTTGGAATTTGGGTAAATTTATGCTTTTTGAATTGGGACTGTACTGCCAACTCGCGTCGTCATGCCGACCGTCAACAAAGTGACAGTACTCTCTTTGACGGCGACGAAATGGCCAGAAATGGCTGTAAGCTAAGCCCAGTTAAGCGACCGCGCGTCAGTTTTACCGCATATAGTCGTAAATCGGACGCCAAAATCTAAATAAAACGATCGCCGGCATCCCCAGGTAACTCTACGAAGAATTTTCCGCTATAAATGGCCGATTCGCGATGAAGATTAGCGTATCTTCGCCGCCGTCAAAGGACCCACATACCGTGAGTATTTCCGCCACCCGGACGCGCAAAATCGCGCCCGGGGTTTCATGTCCTTCGCGGGCGACGACATATTACTCAAAAAATACGCTAATATCGACTCGATATAAAGCGCGCGTTAACTCCGGGCTTTAAAATTTGAAACGGTATGCAGAAAAACCGCCCAAATTCGCGCGATCTTGATATTTCGATTTGCGCATGTGTGAATCTAGAGAACAGCTGTTCCCAACGTACAAACCCGTCATGCTGGAGCCCCTGTGGACAGAAACATAACACCACGCAAATATTTAGAAAAAACGCGTCAAGACCGGTAAGGAATATTCATTTTAGTCATGAGGTGGGTGTACCTTTGTGGTTATGGTTCCCTGGAATCTATTATAACCTTAGGGCATATTAATTCGAGTGATATAAGTTCAACCAGACAGTGTGACTGGTGTCAGAAAGGAGCCCGATTTGGTTTAAACATCATTTTCCTGCACGAAAGAAGAAGCGTTAGTATCTTTCAGGTTAGATGACCTGTGGAATTTTGTTTGTTGATTTAAAATGTTTCCTTTTTTCAGAGTTTGACTTTAGCTAAGCTTGTGCAGAAACAGCTCTCGGAAGGATATTGTCGACCAGGTAAAACTTGGACCAGATTCCATTTACACGGTAATCGACTTTGTGAGTGAAATCGATGATCACGAAAGCAAGTTCTTTCATCGAAGGTGCCATCGTAGACTATATCGAGATGGCC